>NDGN011472924.1:0-24485 GCA_002564285.1 Tympanoctomys barrerae
CTCTGGTTGTCTACACTGTCCCAGATTTGGAACTCAGATCTTCTCTCACCCAGACCACCAGACCAGGCCCCTCCCACCATTCCCCCCCTCTCCCTGCAGTTAGAGGGAAAAATTGCATTCCAGTACATGCACATTCCAGAGCCTGGGAACTGTGCAACGACCCTTGACGTCACAGGTCACAGTGCACTTGATTGGCTGCTCTGTGGTTCCTGGACAGCTCCCCCTCCCTCCTTTACCATCAGGTCTCCTCGGCACCAGCTACTCTTCAGGCCTTTGCCAATACAGTTTACTTGGTGGCTATCTCAGGAGGCAAGAGGTACATGACAGGTTGGCCTGGGCCTCCACCGCTGGTGGCTGGCAAAGGGAGAAGGTAGGGGACCTGGCACATGGGCGGATGTGGGGACCTGGCAAGTGCCCATCCTGACCACCCCTGCCAGGGAGCCAGCCAGAGCAAGGCTTGCTGGAGAAAGTACCAAACAGCCTGGAGATTTTAATCTGCACACAAGGTTTGCACAGCCTAGAGGGGGTCCCTGGGCAGCCCCAAGACGTCACTAGTTCTGTCTTCATCAGATGTCACCTGGCCACTGTGGTGTGGCCACTTCCCTCTGGTGGGGATCAGAGCACCCCCACAGAGTGGGACCTGCTGCCAGTGGGGCCGCCTGCTTTGGACTGGGCTGCCTGCATCAGGGCCCCGCAGCGGGGCACATCTGGAGCGAGAGGCCTAGCTTCTAAGCACCCGCTGGTGCCGGAGCAGCTGCTTTCGCTCAGGGCCCACCCCTAGCCCTCCGTTGCCTCCTGCCCACCCCCAGAGCCCAGCACCCTCACCTAGTATAGCACATCCTCGAACTCGAGCTGCAGGTAGCGGAGCAGGCGAGGTGGCAGGGGCAGGCCGGGCAGGGCCAGAGGCAGGCAGCCCGCCAGGTGTGTGCGTAGCGCACAGCGGCTCAGGTGCTGCAGGGATCGTGGCTGCCTCACCAGGGAGAAGAGCGAGCAGTAGAAGCGCCGGTGCTTCTGCGGGCAGAGGGAGGGCTCAGCCGGGGCAGGTGCCAGTGTGGCCTGGGGCCTCTCCAGGGACCTCTTAGAACACACTCTGACATCTCCCAGATCATTTCTATGGGGGACCAACCAGGCTGCCCTTTTAGGCGGTGGGAGCCTCATGTGCTGGGCTGGGGTCTGACCTGCAGTGTTTCAGGAGGTATCAGGCCCGCTGCCTCCTCTGGAAGCCTCACGACACTGTAGGTGTTCATCAGGACCTCGATGATCCTCGGGGACGAGTGCCAGCGCTCCAGCACCTGGAGGAGGCAGGGACGCGTCAGCCTGGCTGCTGTGGCCCACACAGGGCGAGCAGACAGCTCTACAGCAGCGGTTGCGGGGGGCGGGGGGACTTTGTCAATGCGAGGCCTAAGCCTGGTGCTCAGGAAGGTGACCTCATGTGGAAGCAGGGTCCTTGCAGATGGAAGGGACTCAAAATGAGGTCCCTGGGGCCTAACCTGTCCATGGGAAACCCAGGTGCGGACACCACACAGAGAGGGCCATGTGACAACAGAGGCAGACAGTAGAGTGACACCTGGGACTGTGGGCAACCCTNCCCTGAGGAGCTGGAAAGAGATGGGACAGCATGTCAGAGTCCCCAGAGGGGGACCCACTTTGTTGACACCCCCCCATTTTTCTAAGGCATCAGTTTATGGGACTTAGTGGTAGCAGCTTCAGGAAACGGACACAACCCTAGCACTTGTTTTTCAAGCCGCCACATTTGCTGCTGCACAGGGCCTATGCCGACGCTCTTTGCAGCACGCTGTGCATCTGAACTCTTGGCCTTCAAGCCTACTCAGTGTGGACTTTATTGTTTAAAATTGACAGATGAGAGAAACCGAGGCACAGAAAGGTAACGTGCTCAAGTTGTCTTTCCAGCAGTCTAAGATGGCACAGGGTTGTCACCCCATCCTGCTCTCCCATCTACCTCTACAGGGGCTCTGACTTGGCTTTTCTGCTGGCTGGAAAGGAGATCTGTGGCTGAGCTCCCGAGCAGATGGAAAAGCACTGTATAGAGTGGAATCTGAAGGGCCAGCCAGCCAGCTCAGCGGACCTGCTTAGGCAGAACACAGTGGCTGGGGTTCAATCCCCAGCTTGCCGGCCCTGCCCTCGGGGCACACTGAGATGGCGATTCAGACTGGGTGTGGTGGTGCGCACCTGTAATCCCAGCGTTTGGAAGGCTGACCACTACAAGTCTAATCTGTGCAGTGAGACCCTGCAAACCTCATACTAAAAAAAAAAAAAAAAAAAGTTAAAAAGGCAGAATCCACCCAGTGCCAAGTAGGCTAGAGACAGCTGCAGAGGCACAGGGTAGCAAGGGGGACTCACAGAGGGGCTCAGGCTCTGAGGGCACCAAGGGAGGGGGAGGGCTCAGCAGACGCCTGCCGCTAGTGGCAGTAGTGCGGAGTTCCAGGACACGGGTGGAGCTGGCGCTCACTGGGAAGCGATCTCCTGCTGGCCTCTGGTGTGCCCAGCATGGAGTCAAGGGCGCTTCCTAGCTCGGGGGGTCTCTGAGGTGGCGAGCCCCGCAGTGGGGCAGCCATGACCCTGTGCGTGCCCATGCGATGCCTGCCCGTGCCTTCATCTCTTGAAGGACCTCAAGTGACTGACATGGCCTTGGGCCCCGTGTGGATCTGAAGTCAGCCATGAGCCATCATGTTCCCTAGGCACAGCCCTGCCTACAGTGTCGCCAGCTTGAGCCCCTGCCTCCACGGGGTGCTGGTGGCAGTGGGAGTGGGTGAAGGCCAGGCCTTGTCCTTGTCCAAGCGGCCCACATGCCCAGGCCTGTGCTTCCCCATCTGGCCCTGTGCTGTTCATACCAGTGCAGCTCTGGCCTGGTTTTCTAGCCTAGGCCAGCCTCTCCTTCTTCCTCTGAGTGAGGAAAGGACGGACAGATCTGTATGCCCAGGATGGCCACCCCACTGGAGGTGCCTGCCGCTTCCTCCTTCCTGGCTCAGGGACCACCCAGCCTCCTCCAGGAAGCCTGCAGCTTCTCTGACCCACCTGTACCCTCCTGCACCCGATGTTCCCTTTCATGGATGCCTGGCTGCGCACCACACCCACTGCAGCCCCGTAGAGTGATGCAAGCTAATAGAACTGAGCGCCAGCTGTAGGCAGGGCTGTGTCCGAGGCTTCACAAGCGTTACTGCTTCAACGAGCATCAACTCCGCGGCTCGCGCCAACCCTATGGAGCTGCCAAGCTGCTGCAGCTGTTTACAGATAGGAAACAGGACCAGAGAGCGCTAGCACCTTGCTCAGTACCTGGGTGCGGGCAGCATGCCTGGACCCACTAGGGAAAGGGGGTGGGCATTTTGCTTTGCTGTTCTCTTTGCCCCCAAAGACAAGCTGAGAGGTAGGACAGGAGTGGGGTCCTGGGAAATCCGCTGGCAGCACCAAGACCTCCTCCCTCCCCGCCTGGCAAGGAAATCATTAGCTGTCAGAGCCGTCGTCAGATTACAGGGAATTGCTCGTCTCCTAATTATCTGGTGTTAATAGGAGATTAATTAGTGTTAATTGTTGATTTTCTTGTATTTTCCCAAAGGGGAGACCAATCTGCCGAACTCTCGGGCTGTTTAATTATTTGGTCTTGCTTAGGAATCCAGACAGATGCTTCTGGGTTTGTGGGCAAAGGGGAGCGGGGAGGACAGCGGGGTGGCCCAGGGCGGGGTGGGTTGGGAGGAATCCCCAGCAGGGACAGCAGGACCTGCCACCCTCTAGCAGCAGCTAGCTCCATCTCCCTAGAGAACAGCTGTCCTTCCCCCAGGCTCAGTCCCTCTGAGATGTTATGCAGCCCCCTGCAGGCCCAGCACCACAGGGGACCGGCCCCCGCCAGGGGTCCTCAGCACCAGCTTCTGTGGAACACAATTTGGGGAAAGTAACGCAAAGTAAGATATAAATTGAAAAGTGACAGTGGAAGGTGTTTTCACAGCCACCAGGGCAATGGCAACTGGCCCAGGGTAGCGATGAACACAGAGAGCGGGCCCCCATCCCTTCACAGGGGCTCAGGAGCCCTGGGAAAGGGGCGCACGCTCTGGCCTGGGATGCCGCACCCGTGTCCAGTGTGTCCACTGAGCACTTGGAGCACCTTGGGTGGTCTGTCCTATAGCACCTGCCCCTGAGGAAACCCAGGGGTTTCCCTGCAGGGGTCTCTGCCGCCCACATTTGTCCCTCCTCCTCCATCATTTGGATCCTTTACAACTCACTGTCGCCACACACTTCTGACACCCACAGTGCATTCAGGTGTACAGTGCACGCATACACGTCCATGTGCACCATGCGTGTCTGTGCATGTTTGTGTATGTCTATCCATGCACACACGTGTTTGCACACACTGTGTTATTCTGAGTCCTAGCCTTTACCACTCTTCAGAACAGAAGATGGAAGGAATGATCTGTGTCCCCACATGGCCTGGGCTGCTTGGTGAAGTCAGCTGCAGCACAGGCCTTGGTGCCCCGAGCCCTGCACATGGTGGTCTCCCTGCCCGCAGCCCCTGTACCTTGGGCAAGGCCCCCGGCCACACTCGGACGGCGCCATGGTTGAGCAGAGCGCGGACCACATGCTCCGGGGTCTCGGCCAGGGCTGCAGCAGGGCCTTGCAGAGCACAGTGCAGGGGTGTGTGTCCCCCATAGTCCATGGCGTTGGCACTGACACCACAGGACAGCAAGAGCTCCACAACGGCTGTGTGGCCTCGGCGACAGGCAAGGTGCAGGGGCCGCTGCCTGTCCTGGTCGGCAGCATCAGCATCTGCTCCCGCCAAGAGCAGTAGGTGGCACAACTGGAAACAACGGGCTGAGGTGGCCTGGGCATCATCAGGGGACAGACAGCGAGTGTCACAGGCAGCCAGCAGTGGTGTCCAGCCTTCAGCATTGCGGGCATCAGGACACGCACCCCGTCTTAGCAGCAGGTCCACCAGCTCCACGTGGCCAAGTCGGGCAGCGGTGTGCAAGGGGGTCTCCTCTTCCTCCTCAGAGCGACCATCTACTCGTGCTCCAAACCTCAGCAGCAGGTCTGCACACCTGGGAAGGGCGAGGTGGTGGTGGGGGAACATGAGCCCAGGCTACACTTGCCTGCTGGCCTGCGCAGAGCAAACTGTCCTTGGCCATCCCAGCAATATTTTATGGGATGAACAGTAGCCTTTTTATCTGTTTATTTCTTTATTTCTTTTTTTTTGGGGGGGGGGTGGAACCGGGGGTTGAACTCAGGCCCTTGCGCTTGCCAGGGAAGCACTTATTCCACTGAGCCATCTCCCCGGCCCCTATCCGTTTATTTCTTGTGTTTGTTTCTTGGTTTGTTTGGGATAAATCTCACTATGTAGCCCAGGCTGGCCTCAGACTCACAGCACTCCTGCCACAGCCTCCTGCATGTGGAGATTACACAACACAGAGTGCCACAACATCTGGTTTAATGGCATTTTTAAAGCCCAGATTCTTTCTACAGGATTCACCCTCTGCCCCTTCCATGGGGACCAAGGTCACAAGCAATTGTCTCATGCCTAGTGCTGCATCCTCCTTGGGCCTCGTCACCATCCTGGGGGCTTCTTGTGCTGACATCACAGACGGGAACGGAGGCTGTTGGTGTTTGAGCATCTCACAAGGTTTGCACAGCTCATAATGGGGCCAGGGGCTGCGAGGTGCTTGTGGCTGGGCTGGGAAGCAGCCTGCAGCTCGGCTGTGGATACAAGGAAATGGGGCCGGAGACGCCCAGTTCCAAAACCCAGATGACCACTTGTGCTCCAAGATGGCACTCGGGGGAGATATGTGGGCTGGCGACAAGCTCCCAAGGTCCCAGCACAAGCGGCCTCCTGCTCCAGCCTCCTACGTGTGGAATGCGGCAATAACAAGGCCTTACGGGGAGTGTTTGGGGCTGTACCCAGGACCTTGGCACTGAGCTGTGGCTTTGCCGTTTGTTGTTGTTGTTAAATTTGAGACAAGGGCTATCTAAGTTGCCCAGGTGGGGCTTGAACTTGTGATCCTTCTGCCTCAGCCTCCCAGAGTTCTGAGATTACAGCTGTGTGGCACAGCACCCAGCCCATGGTCATTTTAAAAATACATTTGTGTGTGGGCTGGGGAGATAGCTCAAGGGCATAAGCGCCTGCCTGGCAAGCCTAAGATCCTGAGTTCAATCCCGTACCCACCCCCACACACACAAAATTGTGTGCTTAGTAAAGAATGATTATATTTGGACTGAAGTGTGATCGATCATAAGAAAGAAGACGGCGTTACACGGGCTGTGTTGCCTGACAGGACCACGTGTGGACAGCATGGTGCTTTTCAGGGCAAGATGTGAAATTGGGCAGGGGTGGTGTCGGGGCAAGAGGGGCCTGTGCTGTGTGTCGAATTTGCTCCGAGGGGATAGGGAGATAGCTCAGTAGAAGAAGCGCCCCTGAGTTCAATCCCTGGTTCTGCCAAAAAGAAAAAAAAAGAAAAGAATTTGCTCAGAGATTTGCCAGGGGCTACCTTTGTTTGTGTGCACTAAAACACCGAGAGGGGACTTAGCCTCCAAGTCCCTCAAATACAGGTCGTAGTTGTTCAGGTGGATGCACAGGAAGAGGCCACTGGCCATGCATGGGCGTGGCCAAGGGCTTCTTGTGGAAACCAGAGCTGGCTGCCCATAGCAGCATGGCCTTGGCGGCCCCTCTGTCCTGCAGTGTCTGCGTCCCTGGACAGCAAGCTCCCCGTGGGCAGGACCAGGCCCTAGCTCCTCCATGTGTAGGGCAGTGTCTGGGACACTGGATAAGCTCAGACAGGATTCAGACTGTCTAGCAACATCACCATGCTCCAGGAATCTAAATGATTTCCTCTGGGCAAGCCCTGCTGCTAGGGTCCTGCCACAGTCCTGGGAAGGCCCTGGGGGACCAAGAGGGGGGATGACGGATGGGGTGTACTTGCTCCCCACTCCTCCTCCCCTCCCAGCATGCCTGCCAGCCTGCAACCTATCCCTACCCTCACCTGACCGCTTCCTTGCCTCCCCCAGGGGGCACTAGGGTGTGGGAAGGAGGTCACTCACGGGAGGGCGCCAGGACCTTGGCAGAGATGCAGGGGTCGTTTCCCATCCTGGTCAGGGAGGTTGGGGTCAGCACCGGCCACCAGCAGCACATGGACACAGGTGCTGTGGCCAGCTGCGCAGGCCTCATGCAGGGCGGTGCGGCCCCCTGGGGCGCTGTCCGGCTGAGCCCTGCGCCTCAGCAGCAGCCGCAGTACCTCTGTGTGGCCACGGCTGGCTGCCACGTGCAGTGGGGTGGTCAGCTCCTCCTGGTACGTCAGGGACCATAGTCCTAGGGAGAGAGGGGCGCAAGCCTCAGAGCTTAAGAGTGGCATTGGCAAAGGGGGCCCAGAGCTCTGCTGCAGCCCCCAGCCCCGCCGGGGTCCCAGGACCTCAGCCCATACTCAGAGCACGGATGTTGTATCGGAAGTCCCTCCACCGCTCTGGGTCGCTGGTATCAAAGACGGAATCAGGAGCCAGGCTGGCACTGGAGTCTGAGAGGATGCGGGAGACAGAGCCTGCGTCCCCTGCCAGCACTGCCTGCCAGAAGGCCAGGGCAGGTCCTGAGGCCGTGCGGGTGGCGATGGGTCCCAGGCCGGGCTCTGGGGCTTCCTCAGAGCCGCTGCCGGGCTTTTCCACCAGCCTGGCACAGAGGGTGTGTCTGTCACCCCGGGGCTGTCCCTGCCCCCGGCACTCTCCTGGGGACCAGCTCATGAGCTTGCAGGAAGAGCAAGAGGCCGGAGGAGGGAAATGCAGAGATTGAGGCCGGAGTGTCTCTGCGCCCCCAGCTGGAGCCCGGCCTGGCCACGAGGTCCGGCAGGAGCTATTCTGGGCTCCGCGTGACTTCCCCTCAGGGCCAAGGTGTTTGTGGTGGGGAGCAGCAACCAGGGGCTTCGCCACTTCCCAGAGCCCTGGGGTTCTGTGCCTGCAGGGCTCAGGCCAGCCCAGATCACACGTAGGTCCCCCACAGCGGGCGGCCCCTCACCCCTCTGGTGGCTGCTCCATCGCGGCTCCGCGGCCCGGCTCTGCAGCAGCAGGTTGGCTGTGCTGTGTGGGGGAAACAGGTCCTGCAGCCTCTCCAGGTTCCCGGTGTAGAGCGCATTCTGCAGGGCCATGTCGGGGCAAGGCAGCGGCGAAGGCCACGAAGGGGTCCTCCAGGTCGGGCGGGAAGGGGCCAAAGGGAAGCGCTCCAGGCGCTGTCCCCGGAGGGCTGGGGAGCCCCTTTCCCTGGGCATGGCTGGTTCCTGGGTGAGAATGCCGGAGCAGCGGGACTGGGAGTGGGGGAGCTCTGGGTGTGGGTGGGGTGGGGTTTTGGGCCCCACCAGGCAGTGGAAGGAACAGGCAGCACACACAGGCTGCTATAAATAGCCCATAAATAGCCCCGCTGGCCCTGCCCCAGTGCTGGCTAGGAGGAGCAGAAGGGGACCGGCGGCCCAGGGAAGGACGATGTTTGCCCCTCCCCCCGTGCCCACCCACATGCCCATCTTCCTCTTCCTCTTCTTGAGTGCACAGGGGCTCCCCAGAGTTCCTGACTTGGCCCACCTCAAGCCACTCTGTCCCCAGCAAAGGGGCCCACAGACACCCCCTGTGCCCCAGGCAGGAGCCACGTCCCACTGGCTGGGGACAGGCTTTGTACAGACAGGTGGTGGAAGGGTCACTAAGGGAAGGTGGAAATGGCTGCGAGAGGGCAAAGGTGCCACAATCTGTCTGCTGGAACCTGTGGAACTTGCGGTGTTAGCAGCGGGACCAAACTCTCCCACACTTGCAAAGTGAGGACACTGAGGCCCGGGACACGTAGGGTGCCCGCACCAGCGGGGTTGGGGGGACAGTGAGCATTTCTCTTTTCTCACTGCACCCCTTCCTTCTCCCCCCTCCCTTTCTCCTCTCCTTCCCTTCCTAACTTTTCTCCTCCAAGTACCTCAAGGGGCAAAGGAGCTGGAGGCTGGCACAGCAAAGTGCCAGGCAGGGGCTGTTGGGTAATCCCCGAAGGCAGCAGGATTTGGGCTAGGGCAGAGGGAGGTGGATGGGAGAGGCAGGGTGGGCTGGAACGGCACAGCAGAGACAGATGGATGAGACAGAGCGTCCCTGTCACCCTGGCATTTATACATCTCCCCTGCCCCGCAGGCCCCAGGCACCGCCCATCACCGCTGCCCATGTGGACACCGTGGGGCTCCACACTTCACTTCTTTTTCTTCTGCTTGGTCAGTTTGGCCTCCTCAGGCTCTAACTGGTCCTTGCTAAATTTCATGCTCTTCTTGCCCAGTGGGGTCTTGAAGTACCAGTCCTGGGTTTACAGGGAGGGAGTTAGTACAACAGGCCAACCCTTGGCTCTGATTGCCCTCCCTCTCCCCTCTCCTCTCTTTAGGGGTCCTGTGTCCTCCTGTCTCAGAATCTGCAAGTCCTGTCCCATTGGAGCTCACCTCGCTCCCCACCAAATACTCCAGTCCAGCCAGATATGGTGGTACAGCCTTGGAATCCCAGTATTCATGAGGCTGAGTCAGGAAGATTGCTCTGAATTTGAGACCAGCCTGGGCTACCTAATGAGCACAAGGCCACCCTGGACTGCGTAGTAAGACCCAGAGTCAAAAACAAGACAAGACCCTCCAGGACACAGCCATGGGGGGATGTCCGCTTTCGCCCCAGGGCTTCTTTTCTGGGTCCCCAAGTCCTATGGCCTCACCTTCAGGGACTCCTCCTCCTCCCTGTACACTGGGTCCAACTTTGCCAGCTGCTCCAGGAACTCTGAGGGCCTGAGAGGCCGCCTGGATAACTGCAGGAGCCGCCTATCAGTCAGTACGGTGTGGGCGGCTTGGACGATATGACCAGACGTGTAGCCATCGGACACCCTGGCCAAGGCGCTGAGGTCCAGGCTGGGAGTCACCTGTGTCCGGGCCTCTATCAGATGCCTCCAGAGCACTGCAGGCAGTGGGGGGGCACTGGCATGAGCAGTAGGGGTGGCGCTCGGGGACCAGAGCTCAGTGTCTCCCGCGGCTTAGAGCCCTGTCCCCAGGCAACAGGGCCAGGGTTGGCAGGGGTGCAAGGGTCCCTCCGGCCCAGGCTCACCGTAGCGGGAGGCATAGTCAGGCCGGGGCACGTAGAGGATGCGCTCGTACAGCTGGCACAGCCCCTTCATGTCCGCCAGCTGTGGCTGCTCCGAGGTTCCGATGACCAGCACACGGTCCCCCGGACTCAGCAGCCGCACGGCCTTGCCCAGGTCCTTCCTGATGCGCTTTGGGTCCATCTTTCCGGGAAGAGGTCACTCTGGGTGGGGATGTGGCGACCAAACCCCAGGCCAGCCCACAGTGACCCAGGGCAGCCCAGTTTCCCGGCCCAGGCTCTGCCCACCTCTGCCCCTCACCTGCCCCTCTTCTTTTGGGATCTTCTTATAGAAATTTTTCTCAGCATCTCCAATCCAGATGACAGAGGGCTGGAGCAGCCGGGCCACCTGCAGGGACCAGGATAGCCATCAGTGGAAGATGCCCTGGGCAGGGGCCAGGCCCCACCTGGGCAGACCCAGCTTTGGGCTGACCTTGAGGCCCTCGCTGCACGTCTCACCCTCCCAGGCTTTTGCACACCCACGTCACTCACTGTCAATCAGAGTCACTGTCCTCCATGCGGGTAAGGGGAGCACATTATCCTTTTTTTTTCCCCCCCAGTGTTGGGGATCAAACTTGGGACATTGCACTTGCCAGGCAGGCAGGCGCATATACAGCTGAGCTACTTTTCCAGTGAACCCCCCCCCCCTTGAGAAGGGTCTCACTTTGTAACTGGTTGGCCTTCAACTCCCTATGGAGCCAGAACTGGCCTTGAACATGTGATCCTCCTGCCTGAGCCTCCCAAGGGCTGGAATTATACATGTGCACCATCAAGCCTGGCTATGCCTCATCTTACCATGAAAAGAAACTGCTCTGCCCCCAGCTTTCCCCCTCAGGGGCTTTGGGAGGATCCCCGCTCCTAGCAGGGCTTGGCAGGGAGACAAGAAACCCACCCCACAGGTGATGCGGGGCACAACGCCCACCCTGCTCTGCCGTCTCAGCCTAGGCCCAGAAACTCGAAGCCCCCGGGCTCCAGACCTTGAAGACCATGTGCACAAGCGTCTCAGCCCCGGTCTTGCCCAGGTATTTGCCCTGCAGATTTCCAGGCGACAAGTCAAACAGGTTCGCCCCAGTTTCTGTGCACACCGCATGCACCAGCATCTTCTTCCCCGTGCCGGAGGGCCCCACCAGGAGGACAGATCGGATGAGGGGAGCCAGGGAGTGAATGTCTGCAGAGCCTAGAGCAAGGAGACAGCCTGAGGAGGTGGATGAGCCATTCGCTATGTAGCTCAGGCTGGCCTTCTGCTCGTAGGAATCCTCCTGCCTCGGCCTCCCACAGCCTGGGATGGCAGCTGCACACTACCACACCTGACTCATTCAGTTTCTAGGGTGGTGCCCAGCAGCCCCTGAGGAAGGCGGAGTCATCCTTGCCTGATCCCAGTCCCTACCCGGCAGGGCCTCTCCTTTCCCCAGACCTCACCCAGCCGGAGGACGCCATACAAGGCCATGTTCTGTCGTATATCAAACAGGGAAGGCATGGGAAGCTTGTTAGCCAACATCAGCGCAGACCCCAGGTAGAGGCAGTCTCCTGCAGGGCCAGGGCAGGTGGCCTGGTGTACAGGGCTGTGGGTGACAGCAGGGGACAGGCAGCCTGGGGCAGGTGCTGGCAGGCACTCACCTACATAGTCTTTCAAGGTCACGCTGTCACTCTTCTTTAGAACACCAGCAACGACAAGCTCTTCATACAGCGAGTCCAGGGTCCTGGAGGGTCAACACGGAAGACCCCAGGAACATTAGAGAGTGAGGGGCAGGGAGACAACTGGGGCTATGGGCAGAGGAGAAGGGACAGCAGTTTCCTGCCTAGCATGCTGTCTTTTTAGAGGCTAATCTCCTTGGGGTTTTAGCAGTTTCTAGGGCCATGTTTGGGTACATAACGGTCACCTTCCTCTTGGGGAGCTGGTGCAGGTGTGGCGCACATCTGGATTCTTTTCATGTCCCTTCCCTCCTCCCTTTCTCCATCACTTGGTCCTCTTCCCACTGCAAAAGACCTCGTTTGCTCTTTATTTATAATTTGGGTTTTTCTTAGGAGGGAACCCATCCACTAAGCTCGTGTCTGATCGCTTTCACTTCTCCAGGATCCTCGATGTCCCCTCCTGAGGCTCTGTCTCTCCTTCTCTATGGCGCAGTGGTGCTGTGCTACGCAGACACCACGCTTGCTTTATCCAGCCATCATCTGCCGATGGCCATGCAGGCTGCTCCCCAGATGCAGCTATGATGAGCTGTGCAGCTGGAATCGGGGTACGTGGGGATCACTGCACCAGGATGTCTTTAACTCTTTCAGGAAAACGCTGGCTCCTGCCTGACATTTATGGTCAGAAACACTCACAGCAGACAACAGAACCAGAAGATGTAGAACTAGAAGTGGGTGCTCCAGGGAATGATGGGGACACAGCAAGGTCCAGAGCCCTGGGAACAACCCCATCAGTCTCTCATGCCCCAAACGCCACCACTGGGGTACCCCAGCCTTCTTCCTGAAGCCAACTCTATGCTGAGTCTCCAGGACAGAATCAGTCAGGGGACAGATGGCTCTGGAGGACAGACCTAACGAAGGTGAAGGCTGGAGGAGCCCTGGCCATCGTGAGCCCCATTTAGAGCCTAGTCTGCACTCTCATTTTCAAAGGCAGGAAGCTGGTGAACAGGGCCAAGGGTCCGGAGAGGTGAGAGGACTCTCCCCAGGCCGCCCAGCTGTGGAGCCAGGTCCCCTCTCCAGGCCATGGCTACCTGTCTGGGGTCAGATCCTTTTCCTTCTTCCTCTTCCCAGGCTTCTTGCTAGGCGGCTTCTGGTTGGGAAAAGGCACATGGGTGACTATCCTCAGCTTCCATCACCCCACCCTGGTGTCCCCCTCCCAGCCGGCCGCAGCCCCTCCTCTGCCTTTGGAGTCTTGAAAGGCCTCCCATCCTCCTTGTCCACAGCCAGACGGAGGTTCTTCAGCTCCTGCCGCATGAGCTCGTCCACCTGGGGATGAGCAGATATAGCAGAGACTGTGGAGGAGGGGCGGGGAGTGGCCCGAGGGGTGTGCTCACGCAGAAGACGCAGGCAAGAAGGGCAGGTGGCAGCAGAGACCTGGACTGTTTCCCTTCCTTCCCTCCCCGTCCCTACAAGACAAGGGGGAGCCTTAGGAAGATGGGGTGCCAGGGCGCGGGCAGAGGCAGAGGGCAGAAGGCAGGCGGGTGGGGGAAGCGGCGGCCCAGGGCCTGACCGTGCCCCTCACCTGCACACGGAGCTCCGCTTCCACTTCCTTCTGCTTCTCCTCCCAGAGGATCTCAGGGTCAAAGCTCTGGCTGGGGTGCTGGCTCTCGCTCCGGTTCTTCCACACATCTGATTGCACACAAGGAAGGGATGCGTAAGCCGGAGTCTCACCCACATGTGCACACAGGCATGTGCACACATGTACAATACACACATGCACACACGAGCATATGCACATACACACGTGTGCATATCCACACACATGCATACATACATGCGCACACAGACACACACATACACACACAGATGCTGGAGCTGGGTGCTCTGCCTGTTCCCAACCGGCACTGATTCTGTCCAGGGCTTCACCCCCAGGCTTGTGGCCACAGGATTCAGACCAAAACCCTTAATACCCTGGCCCACGGAACTGCTGCCACCACATCACGGAGCCACTTTATGCACACAGCAGGTGCCTGCTTTCCCATGACCAAGCCCCCAAGACTGACCTGTCCCAGTGCCCTCCCTCTTACTGATGTACTCCTGGTGTCCTGAGGCGATCCCAGGGATGAACTTGGAGGGCAACACTTTCAACACGGTCTCTGCTTCCTGAAACAGAAACACGCTTGGCCTTGGCCGCTTCAGCTCCACCAGGGCCATCTCTGCTTCACTCTTACCCTGGCCAGCCCAGTTTGTCCTTGCCCCCCACGCCCTGTGTGGGGGACTGTCTTACCCCCTTCTTGACCTTTTCTTCCTTCCCTTTCTTTTTTTCCTCTTTTGTCTCCTGGTCGCTGTCCTTACTCATCTCTTTCGCCCTCTTCTTGCTCTCCTGGGGTTGCATCTGCAGTTCCATTTTTACCTGCAGCCAGTGAGACGTGTTTGGAGAGCAGGAGGTCCTATGGGAGTGAGCTCTGTGGCCCAGGATGGCAGAGGCCTGGATGCCAGGGGCCAAGGACACTGCCGGGGTCCAGGACAGCAAGTGTGCAGACTGCACAGGGCTCCTACAGGAAGCGCTGTTCTGAGCGAGGCTGCCACTCCAGTGTCTTGGGGACCTGGAGTCACATGGGCCCAGCCTCTTTCCTCTCGGGGCTGTCTTTTCCAGGCCTATACCATCTTCTTAGGCACCATCTGCCCACTGTCATGGCCACCTCTGCCTCCATTGGAGCGGGCCCTCCCCACGGTGCCATCACTCTCAGCCTAACTCTAGGCACTCTCTGTGACCCCGGGCTCTATGTGCCACAGGAACCCTCCTGTCCCCACTTCTAAGGTACCTGCTCTGGGGTCTTCTCAGTGAGGATCAGGCAGGATCCACCTAGTGACTCGTCTGGATAATCAGGGAACTGGCCAGTAATGGCGCTATGTAGACACAAGATGGGTGGAGATAGGTGCTTGGACAGACAGAGCGATGGGTAGGAGGGTGGGCAGATGCATGGATGGGTGGGCGATTGGGTGGGTGAGTGGATAGGATAGATGAATTGGTGGACAGACAGATGGTAGGATGGGGGGAAAGATAGAAAGATGGATGGATGGGTGGGTGGGTGGGTGGATGGATGGATAGATGGATGGATAAGTAACAGCCTGGGTGGATGATGGATGAAGAAATGGTTGGATGAGTAGTTAGATGGGTGGATGAGTGATAGGATGGATAGAGAGATGGAAAGCTAAAGGAACGGAGAGATAGAAGAGAGAGGAGGGGGCTGGAGAGATGGCTCAGTGGAATAAGCGCTTCCCTAGCAAGTGCAAGGGTCTCAGTTCAATTCCTGGTTCCACCAAAGGAAAAAAAAAATAATAATAATTCCAGAAGAGAGAGGAAAGAGATGAGCAGATATGGGACGCAATGGAGAGACTTGTCTAGGGCCACTTGTGCACTTTCCCCCTTGCATCCGGGCATTTTCTTTACTCTCAGGAAGCAGAAAGCAAGCATGGAGCTGGACTCTATGTTGGAGGCTCCCGGCTTAAGCCAGGTGTGAAGGCACAGGGAAAGAAAGGGCCAGTGTGGGAAAGAAGGGGGCAGAAGCAGCTCGAAGAACGCTGGGGTGGGTGAGGGCGGGGGCCCCAAGGCTCTGGACACTGACCGGCACTCAATAAACCACTGTCGAATTTGCTCCCTCATTTTCTCCCTCATGTCCGGTCCCTGGGTCTCAGCGACACATTCCCGGGCCTTCACCCTGGCCTGGTGGAACTCCTCCTCCTTCTCCTTCTGGCGCTGCCTCCGGCTCTCCTCCCTGAGGGTGGCCTTCCTCAGGATGTCCAAGTGCTCTGCCTGGCTGGGCACGGGGAGCTGGGGGCACACAGGGACAGAGGTTGGGGCTGAGGGTGGCGGGCGCACCTGCCCCCCTCCCTGCCGACACACCCACCCGGAACGGCAGCAGGCGTGCATCGGGAGAAATTGTGCTCCGTGCGAAGCTCGAAGCTCGTCTGTGTAAATTACCCCGATAATGAGTTTGTTGAAAACATCCACGCTGGCCCCCGCCCACCCCCTTCGCCCCTCCCTGAAGCCTCTGGCCCCAGCCCCCACCACCCCACCCGTGGCCGAGTTGGCAGCCGCTCTTGAAGCCACTTTCCCGCCTCATTGGCTCCCAAATGTATTTTAAATATCACTCTGCGCAGAGACAATTACTGAAAACGCTGAGCTCACACTGTTGATGGGCCCAGGCGGCCAGGCTCATTCCTCACCCACCGCCATGCCATGCCCCCCAACCTCTCCTCACCAGGCCTGGCCCCACCTCCGTCTGCCTGCTCTGCCTCCCAGGGGTCCAGCGCTCCAGACTCCCAAGGAGTCGCTGACCTCCACCCCCACCCAGCAGCTTGTGGTACCCCCATCTGCCAAGCCTTCCCCTCCCCTCCTGGTCCCAGCCTGGCCTTTGCCTCCTGTGTCAACTAAGCCTGGGGGGGAGGGCGGTTCTGCCCAGGGACCCCAGCTCCTATCCCTGCCAGCTCCTGTCTGTCTCAAGTCAGCAGCAACTCCCTACTCCAGGGGACCCCCAGAGAGCACCAAGCAGATTGAAGGGTCAGGACCACTCACCTGCCTGGACACACACACACATACACACACACACACCACACTGTGCACACTCAGCCATCCTCCCTGCACAGCTGAGAGGGGAACCTGGACCCCAGCACAAGTGGGGAGCTTGTGGCCCGCAGAGCCCTGGCTTGGGTGTGGCCCCCCCTATGGCCTGTGCTCCTCCTCCTGCACTGCCACCTTGCAGTCTCTCTGTCCAGCTGGGCAGGGACATAGGTCTGGGGTGCTCTGTGACCCCATCCCCCACACCGGAGAACTCTCAAAGGAGGGACATGAGGGACACATCAGGGTGGCTTTCCTCCCTCAGCTTCTCTTGGCCCAGGATCTCCCGCCCAGTGTGAGCAAGCCCTGAGGGCACTGGGGGCTGTGTGCTGGTGCTGGGCCTGGAGGACGCGCCCCGGGGCCCCTGCTGTGGCGGGGAAGGGCTCACCATGCCAATGAACTCCATCTCCTTGCGCCGCTCCTGCTGGGTGCGCTTCCTTTGCAGGTGACCTTTCCACACCTGGGGGAGGGGCACACAGTTCTCAGGGGCCTTCCATGCAGGCACGGAGGGCTGGGGCACAGGCCTGGTGGTCTCCAGGCTTGATGGAGAGGGAGTCCGGGGCATATAGATGCATACCTCCTTGGCAGAAGCTCCCCGAGTTAATACCACAAGTTTTGGGGCTTGGTTTTGGTTTTTCATGATACTGACACTTGAACCCAGGGCCTTTGCACTGGGCTGCATCTCCATCCCTTTTCTGATATTTTACTTTGAGACAGGGTCTCATCTAGTTGCTAAATAACCCAGGCTGGGCTGAAATTTGCTGTCTTCCTACTCAGCCTACCACAGTACGGGCCTGTGTCCTTGCCCACTGCCAAGTGCAGAGCCCCTCCCCAACCACACCACGGCTGGGGACAGCTGAGAGCCATGGGTGGCAGAGGGGGCCGGCCGGGCACACAGCCTGAGCTGCCTGCTCCCTTGCAGGCGCCCCCACCAGCAGGGGCAGCCTCTGGTACTGTCTAGCTGGGTCCCCCAGCTTCTGTGGTCGGTGCAGAGTGGCCCACAATACTTCCCTTTTATGCATGTGCTGGGTGGAGAACTACAAGAGTGGAATGTGTACTTCCATAGTTTTTATGTCTGGCAGCAAGGACAGCGCGTCCTGCTGCCCTGAACATGATGGGCAGAAGTTTGTCCTGCGCTGAGGACTCCTCCCCTCCTGGCCAGACTCTGCTGTTTCACCCACACACAAGCACAGGTGGGATGCCCAGTGTCCCAAGTGATGAAGTAAACTCTGTCCCTTTAGAAAGGATGTACAAGGTGTGATTGGAAAATACAGGAATTGTTTAACTTTTAAAAAATTACAGGGCTGGCCAGATAGCTCAGCAGATTAAAATACCTGCTTAGGCAGGCACAGGGACCAGGGTTCAATCCCCAGCCCGACATACTGGCCCTGCCCCCCAGGCACACTGAGACTGATAGAGACTGGGCATGGTGGCACACACCTGTAATCCCAGCGCTTGGGAGCCTCAGAGCAGGAGAATTACTATGAGTCCATTTGTGTAGTGACACCCTGTAGACCCTGCACTAAATACAATAATAATAATAATAATAATAATAATGATACAGCCTGGAGAGATAGCTCAGTGGCATAAGCACCTGCTTGGCAAGCACAAGGTCCTCAGTTTGATCCCAGTACCAAAAAAAAAAAAAAAAAAAAAAAAAAAATTACAGACCCATTGCCCTGGATTGCTCCCAACACCCATCCCCTGGCTCTGCTGATGCTGCTCCTGGCTTCTTGACACTTTCTGCAGCAGCTCTGGAGGGCAGTCAGGTGTGTCTTTCAGTTGTGCTCTCACAGCTGCCTCAATGTCCTGAATGGATTAGAAATGTTAACTCTTTGTGGTCCTTTGGAGTTGGGAAGAAGTCACACAGGGCCAGTTCCCGTGAAGAAGGTGGCTGAGGACGCAGCATTAGAGAGCCCGCCTTTCTGCAGAATGGCGCTCGGCGGCAGCAGTCGCCATATCTGTAACCACACCTCCTACAGACACTCACGAAGGAGGACATCCAGAGCTGCTGCAGAAAGGAGCAGGAAGGGTGGGAGTGGCGCGTCGGAAGCGAGGAGGAGGCTTTGAGGGAATTAATGGCAGTGCATCTTTTACTGTAATAAAATTTTAAATTTAAACAG
This sequence comes from Tympanoctomys barrerae, assembly GCA_002564285.1. Classification (NCBI taxonomy): domain Eukaryota; kingdom Metazoa; phylum Chordata; class Mammalia; order Rodentia; family Octodontidae; genus Tympanoctomys; species Tympanoctomys barrerae. The sequence goes on from NDGN011472924.1 coordinate 18,484, forward strand.
TTACTGAATATCCTTGTAGCCTCACAGAGTGATTATGTCATGGTTTAGTCTTGAGGTCCTGGGGGGAAGGGGACATAGCCTTCCACTAGTAAGCTGGGAGACAGAAATCTTTAAGGCACTGGACTTGAAAGATAGAAAGCAGGAGAGGAGGTTGACTTGTAAGGGAAACAAGGCCTGGCTCATGTCGGCATGGGTTTCTGGAAGGAAACAGGAACCACTTGGTGATATGTCAAGGATGCGTGGTGCAGCAGCGGCCTCCAGGGCAGAAAGCGGTCTCCTGCTGCCCCGGGAGCTGCCTTGGCCTCTCTGGCTCCTGGCTCTGGCAGCCTGTGGTGGCAGCGCTGCTGGGAGTAGCAGAGAGGCCGGGTCTGCGAGGAGGTCCTGAGACCTGTGGGAGCAGAGGGCTTGCCAGAGCTGGGCGTACTGCTGGTTACTGGAGCAGCGCTGCGGCGGTGGTGCTGTTTGGATGCTGAAGTAAAGGTGAGCCTGGGAGGACAGCGCTTCGGGGGACTCAGACCCCAGTTGTTATCAAACTCCAGTTCCCCATAATGCACAGGGTACATTTCAGCGGCTCCTTATGTTTGTTTTACAGTCATAATTCCCCCCCACTGGGGATGGTACTCAGGACCCGTGTTGCCGTGCAAGTGCTTATGCTGCCAGGCTATATTCCCAGCCCAATAGTTTTTTGAATAATCATTTATTGTTCTGCTATTCTCTTTCTTATATATATTTTTTTCTTGAGACAGGGTCTCACTATGTAACCCAGGCTGGCCTTACATTCTTAGCAATCTCCCTGCCTCAGCCTCCTGAGTGCTAAGATTACAAGTGGGTGCCACCAGGCTGGCCTACTGCTCTGCTATTGTATAAAGATTTTTCCATCCTAACCTTTTTTCATCTTCATGGTACTAAGGATTGAACCCATGGCCTTCAAGCTGAGCTATAACCCCAACCCTTTTTTTTTCCTTTCAATTTTATTTTATTTTATTAATTTAGTTTTTCTTTTTTGTTACTGGAGATCAAACTCAGCAAACTTGTGCTTGCCATCCAGGCGCGTATACTGCTGGGATCTCCCCCTGTGCCTCTCCCCACCCAGCCTTTTAAATTTTTTGATTTCAAGTCAAGGTCTTACTAAGTTGCTAACTTACTTAGGCTGGACTTGAACTTGTGCTCCTCCTGCCTCAGCCTCCCAGAGTGCTAGGATTAGGGGTTAGGATTACGGGTTAGGATTATGGATTAGGATTATGGGTGTGCACTGGCATGTCTGAATCTCTGAATCTTCATTATAATGCTCTGTGGCTAGCTAGGGCTTTTACCCTACTTCAAATCTGTTTGAGGATTGACATATAGACTGCATATGAAGCAGGGAACACACATGCTAACTGCCAAAGGCCCCCAGGGGACCCCCGCCCGGGGACAGCAGAGTCCAGGAACCCACAGTCCTATCAGCTGCTGAGCCTGGAACATTTCCTGGAGGAAGCGGCCATACCCTGGCCTTCCTTCAGGCTGCGGTTACCTTCTGTATGACCAGAGCTGCCTGGTCCTGACTGAACTTGTGCCACTTGTCCTTGCGGACCTTCCGGTCCTTCTCCTCTCTCCGGATCTCTCGCATGAAGGCGGCTCGGAGCCGGCCTTGTCGCGCACGCTCAGTCCTTTGCACCAAGATGATGGCCTTGGTCCTGTGCAATCCTGGAGGGCTCTGGTTGGGGCAGGGGAGCAGAGCAGGCGGCCTGAGGGACAGCTTGTGTCCAGCAAGGGCAGACACCAGAGGCCGCATGGGCTGTGGTCTTCCTGGGGGAGTGGGCCCAAAGGGCAGAGCTCCAGTCCCCGGCATCGCCCCCTTACCTCCTCGAAGACCACTGTCCTGGCCAGGATGTCCGCCAGCTTCTGTTGCCATTCCTTCACTGTGCTGGGCTGCTCCAGCCGGAAGTATTTGGGGATCGGGACCTCAAGGTCTGCCTTTGGGACATAGGGGGGGATTCTGGCAGTTGGGCCAGGTTTTGCTCACCTGCCTATCTTCTTTTCCGGGCCCCCAGGCTGGCCTCAACGTTGGAGTGACTCCCCTCCCTCAGCCTCCCAGTGCTGGATTTAGAGGCTGGCTCAGCCACACCAGTTCCTTAACCCCTTGTCTCAGCAGGGCTTTGGAGGGCCATGCGGAATCTGTGGCCCAAATCTGGCTGTACTCTTGGGCTTTCCCCATGAGCCCCCAACTCCACCCCCACCCCAGCCACCGCAGCACAGCACAGCCTGAGAAATCTGCCTCTTTCCTAGCCGGGTCAGCAAAACGCTAAGACCGTTTTGGCCGGAGCCATCCAAAAACCGGAGCCTTGGAGAGGGTCTGGGGCCTCCCAGTAGTACTGCAGGGCAAAGTCTAGAATTTGGCCAAAACTACAGTCATCTGGGGGTACCCCGACAAGGCGGGGCAGGGATAGCAGGCTCATGGTGCAGCCCCCGATTTCAGCAACCAGCAAGCGGGCTGCTGGGTGAGAGAACCCCTCTGACCGGGGTGTGTGGGGGGTGCCTTGCAGCTGTGCCCTGCAGCTGGTGTGGGGGGGGCGTCCTCCCCATTGAGCCCAGCCCGGTCGGTGCCCTTCTCCTTGCCCACCCTCCTCTCCCAGCCCGGGTGCCAGCACCGGCGTCAGCGTGAGGTCCTGCAGCACCCAGTACAGGCAGTGCGTCTCGCACAGGTCCACGCGCACCAACTCATCCTTGAGCTCCAGCACGCGGCCAGCCACACCGTCCAGCAGGCGCCGCACCAACAGGCGCTTCTGCGGCTGCGCCATCTGGTCATAGATGGCGTCGAACTGGCGCAGCAGCCCCAGGTAGTGCAGGTAGAGCGCAGCAAGCTGGAACCGGAAGGCCTGGTGATCCCGGAGGGGCACGGCGTCCAGCAGGGCCTGCTCTCTGCCCAGCAGCTCCTGCAGGGTCCCATGCGAGGCCCCCCACAGGCGCTGGTAAGCTCTGGAGGGGCACACACGGGGGCGTTGTGAGCCAGGGGTGGGGGAGGTGCGGGGGGGTACGGGGGGCGGGGCTATGGAGGACATAGAGCTCAGGCGTCACCATGGTGCCAAGGGGCCTCAGAGAGAGGGGCCACCAGGGGACTGTGCAGCCACCAGCCCGGCTCAGAGGATGGGTGAGATTTGGGTGCTGGAGACCCCGAGGGGAGTGGGGAGAGTGACCAGGACTCCTGTGAGTGGGACAGATGCAACATGGCCCTGAGTGGTGGCTGCGGAGTGGGGCGAGGACAGGAGTCCCAGAGCCTGGCATGGTGGCGCACACCTGTCATCTCATCACTCAGGAAGCTGAGGCAGGGGGATTACCCGTGTTCCAGGCTAGCCTGAACTAGAGTGACCCGGTCTCATGGTCCCCAAGGAGCCCCAGCCTTCACTCACCCCTCAGACATGGTGTCCACAGCTCACACCACCCTTGTGACCGGAGTGTGGAGCCTACCGACCCTCACTGGTTCTCCTGAGCTACAGCAGAACAGCCAGGGCTTAGGGTTCCGACTCAGTGTTCTAAAGACACCTGGGACAGAGGCCTGGGGACGCCTGTCTAGGAAGGGACATGAGGATAGTGGCAGGGTGAGGGCAGGACACCAGGGTGACTTTTCTTGTGCGAGAATGAAATGAAATAGCTGTCAACACTTGCGGTCACCTGAAAGCTGTGACTTGTCCTAAAAGCATTATTCTGTGGGTTCTCATCCAGAGGAAACTTCCTTGCCTCTTTTTCCTGAGGTGAGTTTTGCTGGCTGCACAGGCTGGTCTTGAACTTCTGGGCTCAAAGGATCTTTCTGCCTCAGTCTCCCCAGTTTCTGGGACTACAGACATGCTGTGAGCTGAGTCGAGCTCCCCAGGCTCCTATGCAATCTGCCTTTACTCTTTTTCAAGGCAATTAGTGCTAGGGATGGAAGCTGAGGCCTACACTGAGCGTGCGCTCTACCACAGAGCTACACCCTGGGCCTGGCTTGCTTCCATTTTTTTTTTTTTTTAAATCTAAGACAGGGTCTCAGCGTTGCTCAGGCTGGCCTCAGACTCATGGTGACCCTCCAGTCTCAGCCTCCTGAGCTGGGATCACAGGTGTGTACCCCACTCTATCCCGGTGGGCTCTGCCATTTCATCACGTGGGACCATCCCAGGAAGCCTTGCTGATCGGAGTGAAAGGGGTGGAGCCCTGCTGCCCCCTCTGGGTCTGAGGCTCCTTTGCAGCCCTCTGTGGGATCCCCAGCAGGATGGGTGGCAGGCCCAGGAGGCCAGGCTGTGGAAAACAAGAACGTATTACCAGCAGCAGCAGCCGGTTCCCATCAACCAGAGCTGCCTTCTGGTTCAGTGTGAAATAGAGGTTTATAAATAAGTAAATACATGAGGAACTAGGGGGAACAGTGGGGTTCTCAGCTCACGACATAGTTCACCTTGCCCTTGAACATGCTATGTAGCTCAGGCTGGCCTCAAACTCAGCAGTTGTCCTGCCTCAGCCTCCAAGTCCTGGGATTACAGGTGTCTGCCACCACCTCAGGCTGGCTCAGCAGGTTTCTTATAAACTGGTCAGCCCTTACATTTGTATATCTCCAAAATTAGAAGCTGGGAATAGTGACACACACCTGTCATGCACAATTCTAGGAGGCTGATGAGGAGGATCATAAATTCAAACTCAGTCTGAGCAATTTAGCAACTTAGTGAGACCCTCATATTAAAATTTAAGGGGCCAGGGAGATGGCTCAGTAGAATAAGTACTTACCTGGCAGTATATATATGGGCTAGGTGTATAGTTCAGTGCAAATGCCCTATACTGAAAAAAAACCTATCACAACATACTCACACAGCTCTTCCTAGCATTGCCTTCATACAGGGCAACATGACAGCCTGTGGGAAAGAGTCACAAGCCTACAGCCTGTAGGTTACACCCGAGTCCTGGCCTATCAGGCCCAGAGAGGGAGAGAACGGGCAAATGCCTGCAGAGTGTTACTACCTCCAGAAAACAAGGTTTTCAGAAGTATGTTATGAGTCTGACTGTGATAGCTTCAAAAAGCTCCCTTGCCCCCGCGGACGCTGACTCCCCGCCTCTTCCCATTCATTCGTTCATTCATTCATGCATTTCTGTGCTGCTGCGAAGGAACCCAGGCTCACGTGTGCCAGGCAGGCAAGCTCTCTATCCTGGGTGACATCGCAGCTCCACGTGTCTTTCAAGTCACCAGAGCGTGGGAACAGCTCACTCTATTTCTGGCAAGCTGAGGGTCACTTGGAGCTGCTGGACTTGGTGATGGCCTTGGTGGTGGACACAGTGCTTGGCCAGCTCCCTGGGCAGCAGCGGGCACACGGCCATCTGGGCCTTCCTGGAAGTTGGCATGATTCAGCCTGAGCACAGGGCCAGCCGCGCGATTTCCCCGCCAGCTGCTGGAGAAATCGTTCACGAGCGAGTTCCTGTGCTCCTTGGCGGAGATCCAGTGTTGGGGTGCACCTGCAGAAGCAGAGCCAGCCTGCACCACAGCCTCCGCCCTGCCCAAGTGGGGGCTCCAGGAGTCAGAGACAGGGCGAGTGCCCTCCTGGGCTTCTTCCGGGGCTGGCAGACAGTGAAGAAGGGCTGTGTTTTCTTTTCACTGTCATTCACATGCCGCATAATGACATCTTGGGCAACAGACTGCATATATGACAGTGGTCCTGTAAGTTGAAATTGCCTAGTGATGGCTATGGCCATCTCAGCTTGTGAATGGATACCATGGTGTTCCCACAGGGATGAAATTGGCTAATGATGCATTTCTCAAAACATGTCCCTGTCATTATAGTACATGTGGCCACATAGCCAAGTTAAAAAGAAAAAGGCAGCAGCTTCTCCACCTGCAAAGTTAACACATTAACTTCCTTATATAAACACACAAGCATCTGTGTTTAACAACCAGGGTCAGTGACACGTGCCTCTTGCTTTTGTACAGTGCATTCCCATGCAATTGTGGAGTAGCTGAATCTGGGCTCTGGTCACCATTCCTTTTTTTTTTTTTTTTTTTTAATTTT
>NDGN011472939.1:0-12796 GCA_002564285.1 Tympanoctomys barrerae
GATTGAACTTAGGCCCTTGTGCTTGCCAGGGAAGCACTTATTCTACTGAGCCATCTCCCCAGCACCCCCAGGACTTCTTAATATAAAAGGGATTGAACGATTGTAAGTGGATGTTATATCATTATGTCTCTGTTTAAAAAAATTGATAATGCTTGCATTGTATCTTCAACCACAAAATGGCTAATTTTACTTGAAATGACATGTACAGATTAATACGTTTCTGCAGTGGAAAGAAGCCTAAAAAATAATGAGCTCAGTTTTTTAAAGTAAGCATTATATTTTCCCTTCTGACATGGTTTTCTGCATATCTTTTAATAGACAAACATGTCCTTGAAGTGTTTGGTACGAGCCCTTCTATCCCCATAAATCAATAGCTTTCTTAAAAGCCGCCTCTCAGAGCAGTTTGTGTGTGTAAGGTGAAAGGAATGTTCTGGAACACACATAGACCCTGGCCTCCAGCAGGCTCCTGTGGCAGGTGATGAAAGTGCATCGTGATAAACCCACAGGGATTTAAATCATTGTTTCATCCTTTATTTACATCTTACCTTGGCTCAGGCTGGTTCCTCCCACCTTCTTAACTTAATTGCCTGCCTGTGGCTCCTGCTATTGTAAAGCTGCACCAGGCTGACCAAAACTCCTGAGCAGTGGCTGTTTTTGCCCTTCTCCTCTAGCCTAGAGCTGGGTTTCCTTTAAAGCACTTGCAATGCGTTGCAGTTATTTGGTCTGTCAGTAGCCCTTATGGGTTAGGCACCATGTCCTAACCGGAGGGTGCTGTGGTTGGTGACCTGTCTTCCCTGTGTGTGACCCGAGACCTCTCCCTCACCACCCTGCAGCTATCTCTGTATCTGTCTCAGGATGGCTGTGCCTCCACTATCCTGCACCTTGGTCCTCCATGATGACTTGTCCGCTGCCAGCAGGACAGGTGCCCTGTCACTCTTTTTTTCTTTTCTTTTAAAAGTTTTTTTATTATTATTTTGTTCAGGCTTCACTAAGCAGCTGGAGCTTGTGGTGATCCTCCTGTTTTCAGCCTCCCCAGCGCTGGGATTACAGGAGCGCACCACCACACCCAGACCTGCTCCCAGACTGAGCCGGGCCCTGGGGGCGGGGCTGGCGCAGGCTGTGGCGCTGGGGATCGAACCCTAGTGCCTAGTGCCTGTGCTTGGCTAAGCAGGCACTTAGTCCGCTGAACTGTCTTGCTGGCCCTTGCACTGTCACTCTTGCCCAATTGTTCAGGCAGTTTTTCAAAGGCATTAAATTCTGATACTGTGTAGAATGGGGGTGTCAGTTCTTGGGAAATATGACCTGGTGCAGTAAAGTGTAAAGCAGGGTTGATGCGTGACCTACTATGTTAAGTTCTCAAGTACTGGAAGATGACTGTCAACTTGGTGAGAAAATATTTCTGCTATATGTTTTCTTGGTGATAGACGTTGTACATTGTCAGAATCTGGAGACTAGAAGTATTAAGGGAAAGGGTGGTGTGACATCCTGTATTATTTTCTAGCAGGTAAGTTAGCCCATGCCAGCATAAATGAATTTGCTCTTCTGAGTGAGCGCCATTAGTTTGGGTTGGGTTTTGTGCGGCGTCACTTATTTTGATTCGTCTCTGTGCACAGGTAAAGATTGTGCTCGCCACAGCCATGAACGCAACATATGTATAAGCCGGTTTCCTGCCGTGAATTTTTTCATCATGTGTTGTAGATATAGACTGAAAGAAAGAGACATAGCTATGTTGTTCCTTACCAAGGAGGCGCATCTGGCTTAGGAATCCGTGGTTGCCCAGAGGTAGCTGCGCATTGTGTTCATCGCAGAGCAGTTTGTCATAGCCGGATCTGAGAAGCAACCCAGAGGCCCGTCAGCTGAGGAACGGATGAAGAAGATGTGGGATTTTTACACAATGGAGTGTTATTCTGCTATAAAGAAGGATAAATTTGAGGCTTTTATCAGTAAATGGATGTGACTAGAGATCGTACTTATAAGTGAAATAAATCAAACCGTTAGGTGCAAGCATCGTATCATCTCCCTACTGTAAGAAACTGAAAGAATAAATAAAATTGAAAGATTCAATAGATAACTGAAAAGGGAATGAATCTGTCTGTTCAAAAGAAAGGAATTAGATGAGAAGGACAGGAGAGGAAGGGAGCCGGGAAGAGGAGTCGATGTAGGATGGCTTAGATAATCATGTGGATTTCTGCTGGTCTATGGAAAGGAGCAGTTAATGCTTATTTTTTTCTTAATTTTCTCTCTCTTCTTAATTTCTTATAACTTTTTCTTTTTCCAACTTTACATACGTATATCTGGTAATCTAAACAACTAAGATAAAGACAACACTGCAACACGACATACTGTTGAATTCATATTATTTTGTTTAGTGAAATTCTGTATCATTTCTAATTTTTTTATTATCTCTTTTTTTAAAGACCACATGGTTTCTAGGTTAGTAACTCTTTTTTTTTTTTTAATGAGCAGAATATATTTATTGAGAGAAAGGAAACTCCTGTCCCCAGGTTAGTAACTCTTGACTTGGGGTCTGATGTTATGACATTTGGTCTGGAGAAACCTGGGAGTTATCCTGGATAAAGATGCTCATGGCAGGAGGGTCTCTAAATTATCGTACATTCCTATTATGTGAAGTATCAGAACTTCGACTTATGTTTTAACCTAAATGGAACTTGGTAGAAGCAGATGTTGAATAATAGTTGTGTTTATATGTATTGACTATTCTAACCATCATAGATTTTAAATTTACTTTAATGTCTGCATTAAACTAGGGCCCTCCCCCACAGGGCTATCAGATAAATAATACTAAAAGTTATTTTTCGCTCTCTCTTATTTTGAAGATGTGGTTTGTGATCACTACCTATTTGTGTTATCTCAGGAAAGCTAGCTCACTAATGCTGTTTGATTCTCTCTTTTTTTTCATTTAGAAGCATTTTTATTAATAGTACATATTTACACTGCATGATAGCATTCATTGTAGAAAATTGTTAACTGTACATAACTCATCTCAATTCTTTTCTTTCCCATCTCATGCTATTTGATTCTGATTCGTTACTGTATTCTAATTGTTAGCAGACATTTTCTAAATGCTAAACTGGAAACCCCTAGTGTATGATATATTTCTATTCAAGAAACCAAATCTATAAATGTCTCTACTTCCAGAGTTCTGTTTTTTATCAACATCACCTCAACAAATTAATGTACAAGATCCTAAGATTAATAATTTTTGTTGTAATTTCATGGAGTTTTAGGACATATTAAATTCAAGTGTTTCTCCTATAGGCAGAGAACTTTCTCTTTACTGTTGGTCCCGCTTTTTCAAAAAACAAAAGAATGCAAATGAAAATTGTTGGCCAGGAGGAAAATAAAAACAAGAAAGGGATAAGGTAGAGGCATAGAAAACGTTGAGATGGAAGAGATTGAGGCCAGAGCAACAGAGAAGGGTTAAAGCACCGGGATGGAGGGAGGCTGAGATTCATGTCAGCTTTCATGGAGTCAGAAGGTGAGGCTGGGGAGTGTTGTGAATGACTGATAAGTTGAATAATCTCAGTGAAATGTATGGCTAGAGGGAAAAATAGCAAGGAAAATGAAACAACAGGGTATGTTTTAGAAGTTTCTAGAATAAGGGAATGCCTCTCCGTGGTGTCCTGTCATACACAGAGGTATTTGGAGGAGGTCTTTCTGCTGGGAACGATAGCCACAACGTGTCCACCACTCTTGGGGGTGGCTTGCCTTGGAGGACAGTTGAGATGGCCAGGGAAGAACAGATACTTCCAGTAAAAGGCCTTTGGAAAGGTAGAGATGCTAGTCCACACAGTTCTGCAGCCATCCTGAAAGCTGGGGCTGAAGGATGGCTGTGGGAAACCCATGGGGACAGGCCCTTCATGGTGTAGATACCGAGGATACAGCAGAGCCAAGGCCGCCAAAGCCACAGCCCTTCCAACTCCTGTCATTGTGAGTGGGAGGAGACGGGGGAGGGGGGGTAGAAGCTGATCTGCATAAATCTAGTGGACTTGAGATGGGGAGTTTTAGCTTTAAATGCCCTCCTGGTTATTATTTAAATCACTTAATTTGAATTTATGTTAATTCATCTTATTATTAGCAGCAGTGCGTCATGCTTCTGGTCAGTTTACATCTTGGTGACTAGACCCAGGCTTAGGAGGATGTACCTAATCTGGAGCCTCCTTATTTTCTAATTGCCAATTTCCCCAGTTGGCTTTTCAAACGTTTCCATAAGACATCTTTGTTTTAAAAATGTCCTTTTGTTCCCTTTTAGGTTCTGAGGATCTGAGCCCTTTGGCGGAGGCCGTTGGGTTAATCTTTGATGAGTTATCTTTTATTACTTTATAAAAGGGTTTGTATTTCACATGTTGAACTTTTTAGGTAAAATTCTGAATACATAAAATCTTGGTCACTGCGTGTAAGGCCTCTTGATTCAGGTACCAGAGAGTGAGGAAGAGCCCCCAGGTTTTGTGGGAAGAGGGGTCCTGACTTCCCACATGTTGATAGCTATGTTATCGTTATGTAGTCATTTGGTTCAGAGGATCAAAAACTGTAAGTGCTGTTGAGTTTTCATTCAGCTATGAAGAAGTAGGCTGGATACCATTCTGCTTAATGGATGTGTTTTCTGTGAACATTCAGGCTAGGACTGGTCCAGAGGGGTAACCTCACCACAGATGCCCGTTCTTCAGAATGTGGTAATGGTTAGGAAACAACTTTGATGTGGGCTGCAGAGCTCTTAGACCAGCTCGCAAGCTTGGCTTTATGGCCTATCTCCTCCACCAAGTTCAGGAAATTGCCTCTCAGCCTGAGGCAGTGGCGGCCATGAGGTAAGGCTGACTGGTGTCCTGGTACCCTGGTGCCACACGTCTAAGTTCACATCCTGTGTTTAACTCAGAACACCAGTGGACTTCCTGCTATGCTGATCGGGGTAGATTTTCCCCAGAGAAATGGGGAAATAGCCTGCATGTGTGTTGTCCCTTTAGCAGAGCTCCCTCTCTTCCTGGTGAGAGTAACAGAGAAATCAGACATCTTTTTAAATTCATTTGTTACTATTATTTTTAATGTATTAGGTTGTTACAGGGTCTCACTACGCAGCTGGAACTCACAGTGATCCTCCTGTTTTCAGCCTCCCCAGCACTGGGATTACAGGTATATGCCAGTACGCCTGGACTCTGGCTGGCTCAGCCTGCCCTGGCGGTGGGGCTGGCATGGCATGTGGTGCTGGGAATAGAACCACGGTCCCTGCCCTTGCCTGAGCTTGCCTGAGCAGGTGCTTTGGTCTGCTGAGCTATCTCCCCAGCCCCACCCCTCATGCATCTTTACACCCAGCTCTGCCATGAGGCTGTCCTAGGTCACTTAGCCCAGGTCATCCACTTCCTCTACCTTGTTCTTGGTTTGTCTTAGTTCCTGTTCTCTGGCTGCTGAGACAAAATACCCAATACCCAGGGTTAAAGAGGGAAAGGTTTATTTAACTCACAGTTTATAGAGGTTTGAGTCCATAATTTACTTGTTCCAAGGCAGCTTGGCAGAGGGGCAACAGTTCATGGCGGTAGAAGACAGTAAAAGTAAAAAGAAAGCGCAGAGAATAAGCCTCTTTTCTTGCCCTTGTCATGCCTTGCCCGAGGGCTGGTGTCGTGCTCACACCCATAATCCCAGCGCTGGACTATGCCTCAACCATGAACTCTAGATTCAGCCACCTATGAAAAGCCTGCACCCCATGAGTGTGTGAGGCTTTGGGGGGACATCCACATATGAGCCACAGCATGGTTGCTTATGGCCACTGTAGTTAAGCCACATGAATATTCCCAGCCCAAGTTAGTGGCCAAGTGACTTCCACTGGTTGTGGTCCTGTTGTCAGAATTCCTGCTTGTGCCCCCAGCGCCACAACCCCGTTGCCTCAGCATCTATCCTCGTTCCTATGAACCGCTGCAGTTAGAGGACCCAGTTCACACCTAGTGCCTTCTCTGAGCAGCCTGTCATGAGCTCAGTCTGTTCATTTGATGTGAAGCAGTGATGTCATAATTTCCTTAAAGAGAGACTTTTTCTCAGTGGCACCGGTTAATGCTTTTGTAAATAGATGTTTTCCTGATTGTTTGTACACACATGACGCTAGCTCTGTAAAAGGCTGATTCTAGCTGTTCTCCTCTGCCAGTTGAAGCCTGGGAAAGCTGCTGCAGCAAAGCCATAAAAAAAAATCCCTTTCAGCCTGAGTTCGATGTTACTCTGGTGTTATTTATAGTTGATAACAGGCCTGCGAGATAGCTCAGCAGACTAAGCTCCTGCTTTGGCAAGATCAGGGACCAGGGTTCGATCCCTGGGCCCACATGCTGAGCCGGCCCTACCCTGGGTGCACTGAGTCCAAGCCAATGAGTCTGTGCGTGGTGACCCATGCTTGTAATGCCAGTGCTGAGGAGGCTTGAAAACAGGAGGATCACTGTGAGTCTGAGCTGTGTTGTGAGACTCTGCACCAAATACATAAATAAAAAAAATTCGTTAACGCAAGACACCGAAGTCCAGTGTCTGTTCTGTCGTTAATGTGCTCATTGCACCCACTTGAGTTTTAATAAAACCAGGTTCAGAGCTGGCAGTGTCCTGAGCTCAGGACTGCCGCTGGGGAGTCCCGCTGCAGGAGGTGGACGGCTTCGTCCTGCAGCACTGTGCCCTAGACCAGCGGGTGTCTGTGCACACCCCGAGAGAAGATGGCGCGGAGTGACCCTTGACACTGTAATCTCTTGAGAAAGCCATACACCGCACTGCAACCATGCTTTTCTTTGTTTGGTACCAGGAGTGGAACTCAGGACCTTGCCCGGCCCTGGTAGGCGCTGTGCTGCTGAGCCGTCTCCCTGGCTTGTGACTGTGTGTTTTGACAGCTCATAAAGCACACTGCCCTGCAAATGCCACTGTTGTAGGGCTCCTTCATTTCTTTTTCCCTGCTGCTGTCCCAGGGGTCTAACATCTTTTAATAATGGAGACTGCTCCCTATTAAAATTAGCACATACTCACATCCCAAATTAAATGTAATTTGCATAATTACGAGTGTGTCCAGTGTGGAAGCTAATTGGCACAGCCCTTCCTGTGGGCAAATGCTGATTAATTAAAATCTGGAGGTCTTGGGGTTTCGGAGGCATGACTTTATTTTTGGAATCTCAGAGTCGTGCACTTGGGAGGGCCCTGTGAGCTCAGCCTCCTCCCGCGCCGAGGGTCGGCGGCGCAGGACCTGTGCCTGCTTGGATTTGTCTCTGGGCAGGTCTGACTGGGCTGGGGGCGGTGAAGGCCCGGCTTTCTGCATCACTTTTCTGTGGCTGCTTCGGCACAGGAGATAACGCTGTGGAGGATGAGTGGCCACCAGCGCCTCTCCTTTGTGCTCCCGTGGCAGTGCTCCCGTGGCAGTGCTCCCGTGGCAGCGCGCCTGGGTGGTTCTTTGCTTGGCCACAGCATTCAGGCCCTCTGGCGTGTCAGGTCCTCCTGAACTGTGGCAGGGAGAACCCAGGTGGAAGGAGTTAATGGGTGAGGAACCGGACGAGGCCGACCCACCCACTACTGCGTCACCTTTTCTGTTAGATTAATCTGCATGAAGTCTAAATGAACTTTTAAAAAAATTGGGAGTGGTGCTCAGTAATTCAACCCAGGGCTTCACACATGCTAGCAAATGCTCACCACTGAGAGTGCCCCCCACCTTAAAAGTTTTTGAACCAGTCTCACTATATACCCAAGGCTGAGTATCCTCCTGCCTCAGCCTCTCAAGTGGCTGGGATTATGGGTATGCACCGCCTCACCCAGCTTCTAAATCAAACTTTGAAAAATGAGAAGGGTTTGTGTACTGTATTGATATTAAGTGGGGTTAGAAGGAGTGTGTCAACCTTGGTTTCTGCCTGTTTTCTCCCACCATGCAGCAGCGCTCTAGATGGATTGCAAGTGAGAAAATTCCATGAGCGAGTGGGGATCGGAGACGATGGTGGTTCTGCGTGGCTCAGCAACAGCCCTGGGTAGTGGGGTGGGCTGAGACTGCATGGGAGGATCTCCAGGGAGCAAAGGGGCTGCGTGGAGGCCCGGCTGGGGTGGCCCAGGATGGAGGAGGGGAGGTCAGGCCGGGGGAGTCAGCTCTGCGGGAGCTGCGGGGGAGCGCACATGGAAGTGGGGTGAGCCAGGCGTGGGGAGGGGCAGCTGACGGCGTGGCTCTTCACTTTACCACTAAATGAGCCCTGAAGAGAGAGGTGAGAGTGGGGAGGGGCTAAAAAAGGAAGGTGGGAAGGTGTGTCGTGCGCGGCCCGACCCCCAGGGGAGTGAGGTCAGTGCACCGCAGCTTCAGAGGGGCCGGGGTGTCCCTGGAAGGGCGGCACAGGAGCCTACTGAAGAGGATCCCACGTCGCCTTTAGTTTTTGGAAATCCACCCTCATATACCGGTATTCATACCCCTCTTTTCTCTTTGTGAAGTCAGGCCGAGGGCCCAGGGACTCCCTCCACACTGCGCAGCAGAGCCCGGAGGGGCTCTTGCCTGGAAGGCAGCGAGGCTTTTGGCTTCCGGTCTCCGTGGACAAGGTGCTGCAGCGCAGCGGCTTCAGCCTCGTGACGTGTCCAGATTTTTTGATCTGATAAGAGCTATGCTTCTCTTTCTGTTCTGTTTTTTGAGATCGGGCCCCACCGTGTAGTCCAGGCTGGCCCCTTGATTCGCTGTGATCCTCCCGCCTCAGCCAGGGGCAGGGGTCACAGGTGTGTGCCACCACGGCTGGCTTAGGGCTGTGTTTCTATTTTAAGGAAGCCTCATTCTGCCGAGTCACAGAATCACAATAAATGAGCAGAACATTTTTTAAAAAGGCTTTTGATTCCCTATCTTAGTACATTCTACATGACTTTATTTTAAATATGTATTTAAAGTAAATATATATATGAATATAAATATATAATGTATTTATATTTAAAATATATGTATCATGTATGTATGTATATATGTATATATGTATGTATGTATTTGGTACAGGGTCTCACTACACAGCTCAGACTCGTAGTGGGCCTCCTGTCCCAGCCTCCTCAGCGCTGGGATTACAGGCATGCGGCACAACATCCGGTTTCGGTGTCTTAGACTGCCGAGCTGTCTCCTGCACCCCACGTGACTTTTCATAGCCAGTATGGTTGCAGACCAAAATGTGCGTGGTGAGTCTCTGCAGCATCTGGATCTGAGTGACACGGTCCTCTGATGGTAGCACCGGAGTCACCGGCACACATGTTCATCCGCGACCCCAACGTGGCTCAGGGAGCTTGTTCTCCCAGGACCAGACAGTAAATATTTTAGAATTCGCCAGCTGTGCGGCTCAGGGACTTCACTCAGCTGTTTGAGGGCGCAACTGCTACACAAAATATGACCCCAACGTTCAGTAAGACTTTAAAGGCAAACAGGCTGCGGACTTCGCTGCCCCCCCCCCCNAGAAGCCTTTCCAGTTACTACCCAGCAAGGAAAATCATCAGGCACCACTGAAAATAGCCGACCGTTACTTTTTTTGCATTTCCAGTATTCAAAACACTTTGTTTTTTAAAATAGAAAAGTGCTTTTCTGTAATGATCGCTCATAAGTGTAATGATGATTTTAGGAGGACCGATGTGAAGTAAGAAGTTCGATTCCCCTGCTGTGTTTATGTTTTGCGTGTAACCTTGATGACATTCCGAGTAATCAAGGTCCTCTGGGTCTCAGCGTAATCCGTGTCTTTCAGAACTACCCCTCCCAGTCGCGGGGACCTTTATTAAATCATCAGATTGAGAAGCTGACTCGCTTTGGTCCTCATGAGTGTGTCCCCGGTTCCGAGGCCGCAGGCTGGAATCGCGCTGAGGAAAGCCTCGGGTTCGTACAGTATTAGCCACTTTGCATACATGTTGCTTTCCACTCTTGAGAAGGCTTAACACATCCAGCAGGCTTTCTGCAGCATAAAAATCCCTCAGCCTTATTTACTATAGTTGGCGTTTTTATTTATCTTATTCAACAGACGAGCACGGCTATTTTAGAAAGTAGTATAAGTGAGATTTTCATGTCAATAATGGAACATAAGCGTTCTAATTGCCTATCTTTTGGGCTCTTATTTTAGAGTTTTCAGTAATTTGAACTAGACTGGATCTTGAAGAGAAAATAGATTTTTTTTTTCTCATAAAAGAGAACAAATGAGGATTTTAGCATTCTGTATGCAAATGAGAACTGATTCTGATAAATGGGAGGAATTAATTTTTAAAAGAACTGCAAACAAGTCGGCTATTTATTTTTAGTAGGTAACTCACATTTATTTGTAAGTGCAAAGGCTTATTTCTGGAAAACTAATCGCAGGGCATCCTTTGTGCTCATTTTCGAAGTGCCTTTCCTTCCCCAGCAGCTGTATAGAGCGTGGCGGTCCAGCGGCACCGTAACAGACGTGGCTGCGTGGCGCAGCCAATGGCTGTTTATCTGCTTGGCTGCAGAAAGCCAAATACTGTTTTTGGTGCAGAAGACCTGATGGCAGAGTGCTTTGGGAGCTGGGAAGACTAGAAAATCCTGTGACTCTGTAAAAAATCCCACATCTGTCAAGTTTCATTAATTCTAAGTAAAAGGAAACAGCTTTGTCCGAGAGGATGGATGGTCCAGTTTTGTAGACGTTCTGTAAGTGCAGTGGATTGCTGATATCTAATGAAGTACTCTCCAGACTCTTTTATAACTGCATTTATCTCCCAGATTTCTTTGGACAACAATGTGAATTGTGGGCCTAGGAGATATCTTAGCAGTCTAAATGCCTGAGCGGCAAGCCTAAAGACCCAGGTTCGATCCCCGGTACCATATACCATGTGGGCCACTGAAACCAGGTGTGGTGATGAAAGCCTGTAATCCCAGCACTAGAGAGGCTGAGACAGGAGAATCACTATGAGGCTGAGCTTTATAGTGAGACCCTGTACCAAATAAATAAATACTATTTTTTTTTTAAAAAAGAATGCAAATTGTGTGTTTTGGCGCTCACAAAGTGTGAATCCCATGATTGAGAATAATGAAAACTTCCTGTATACCATGCTTTGTCCTGATCCGAAGACCTTTTAGGTTTAAGTGAGAAAAAGAGTCCCATTATAAAAGTGGAGAGAATAAACCTAGAGATACCATGTGCTCTTTCTACTCTGGTAGTTGCTGCGTGGGGCAGCCCATTTCTGTGGTCGCCAAAGGAAGCGGCGAGTTGTGATAGAGGCTTATCTTCATAGAGGCTCTCCTCTTGGGTAACTTCCACTCACCCTCTGCTCCTTCTTGGGCTTTGCTTTTTCCCCTCCTGTCTTGCAGCATTTTATTCTCACCAGCTGTGTTTCACTTAGTGTGTTGAGACTCACTGTTCAAACATGTTTTTCATCTACAGTTTTTAAATATTGGTATTTACTCAGCATTTCCCATACAGGAAGTGTTAGAGATGAAGATAGATGGAAGGTTGTGTGTAGAGATTCGAGGACGTCCAGATCCCAAGAGGGAGGGGATCGTGCGCTCACAAATTCTTCTCCTTTTGGTTCAACTTAATCTATTTTAGGACCTTCCACCTCACGTTAATGACATCGTACAATAATCTACCCACTTAATACTATAATAAGTTCAGTAGGGTTTCCTCATTCAAACAGATTCGTGAGTCACAGCTCACTGTTACCTTCCAAGCCTTCTGTGTATTCCATGCTTCCTCCATGTCTGAGAGTTGCCTGGAGTCTGGGGACACCTGTGCCAGGCTGAGGCTGTTGTGCATTTTGAAATCTCTTACTCCCTTTGGATGCCCAGCGGGAGCCCGGAAACCCTGCAGTTTGTAGGTGGCGTTACAGAAGAGAAGGAGGCTCTGAGGTGCAGGATTGGTCATGGGCACGAACCAGGTGTTTCCCAAAATCTTCACTGAGGCTGCGTTTTGCTAGGTTATCTCAGTCAGCTCCATGTTCTCGTGTTCGTTATGTCTTGCGTGTTCCACCGTCCGTGTTAGCCGGGCAGAAGGCTTACCTTTCTTATTAATGCCACACAAGAGACCTCAGACGTGCGTGTTCCCACTTCAGGACTGCTCACCTCTCATGCTGTCTCTGGATGTTCTATTTGGCAGCATCCTGCACAGCCGAGTAGCTTTAGGGATGGGGCGTGTTCTAGATGGCCACAAGCAGGGGACATGGTGGTGTGTGGGCGGTGACACACGTGGCTACCCCCGCAGAAGGGCTTTGTGCTTGGTTGGGTGCCTCTGGGAGAGTCCTGTTGTGTCCGCCTCCAGGTCTGTTACCTCGCCTGTTCCTTGTTCGCCTCGGAGCTGCCTTCTTCTTCCTCTTGCTTCCAGTGCCCAATTTCTTAGTAGCACCCAGCTGGGCCTGTATCTTAAACAGTACCCAAAAATGTTGATGACAGTCCCCAGAAAGCATCATTGAGCAAGATCCAGGCCCCACTGTGTGTTCTATTTCAACTCTAGCAAAATAAATGCATTCTCTGTTGTAGTTGACTTGGTAAAAATATTTAAGATGCACTGGCAGAATCCACGCTGTAGGGCAGCCTTTGCTGTTCCCTCTGGCCCTTTATAGAGGTGTAGATTTTCTGTGCTTTAGGAAGGAAAGATCTATGTGAGGTCCGAGTTGACCTTATGAGGGCCCCACATCTATCTAGTGCAGTGGTTGAATGTTTGTGGATTTGTCTTAAAAAGTTAATACATTTGAGGGCTTAAGATAACTGAATTAGGAGGGCCTGCCCCGTAGCTCAGTTCTTCAAGTGGCTGCTTCAACAAAGCAGTCAGGCTCAGGTAGCTGTCTTTCCATCCCACATCTCCAGCCAGCCAAGCCTGCCCGGAAGGCATTCAGA
>NDGN011472942.1:0-15514 GCA_002564285.1 Tympanoctomys barrerae
AAGAATGATTTGATACTTGTTCATCACTTGAAACAAATGTAACATAGTAATGTAAATTGCTAATTAACAGTGGAGAGACTGAGTATGAGAGTCTATGCATGCTGTCCACCTTCTCAATTTTCCTATAAATTTAAAACTAAACTAAATAAACAGTAAAGTAAATCAAGTAATAAACTAAAAAAACTAACATAAACTTTATTTCAAAGCTATTACCCTATGAAGGCCTTAGTGATTAACCCAAGAAATAAATTTTTATTGTACAATTTCATGTCTGAAGGAGGGAATTCATGTCTGTATGATGAAGATTGTATCCTAGTCCTTACTATTTTTCCATTCAACAGTGAGGAAGACAACTCATGAAGAAGCTTAAAAGAAAATCATATGTTACTAAAGTCTTGAGATGTCTTCCATTAACATAAGGGCTGCCAATCATTCCACAAAGTGCCCTGAGTGATGCCCATTGCAACATCAGAGCATACAAGCTCAACTAATGTGTCATTGCATTCCAGGCATGCAACAAAAGGCTAATAAGAGTACTAAAATCAATAATTACAACAATAGAATACACCTCACCATTTGAAGTTATATATACATGCATATCACGTATACTAAAGATTTTTAAATATTATTACGTTAAAGATTTTTTTCAGCATTATATACATTAGAAGATAAAACCAAAGGATGTAAAACTGCATATAAAAAATTTTAAGAATCTTTTTAATGTGCTGGGCTATATATTATAGGATATATGTCGCCCATTTTGAGCTGGCCCCATTGTTTTGTGAGCTACATTGCTGCCGTTGGTTGTAAATTATGTTTGCATATCTTTTTGAGGGAGTAAGATCAAGTTCTTACTATACAAAGGGCTGCAAATGGCTGCTGCATTCTGTGGCATTGAAACTGTTCATGAGACTCTGGTGACTTAAATTAAGCTGTTGGGTTTTCCTACACTGGCAGGTGTTACCCTAAGGTACTGCAACATATTATTTGTAAAACTAAGCCAACAGTTACTCATATAACCTAAAATTTTTCTTTTGGAAAATAAGACCTACAGAATTTAATGACTTCTAATGTAAAATAAGCATATGCTTTCTATTAGAAATTTCAGCTAGTGGAACTCAACAATTCCCCTTAGAATTACCTAATATTCATACAGAGCGGGGTCATTTTGCCTTTGTCTCCTCACATGGGGACTAGTCAGCCACAGTTTAACACTTTTAACAATCTGCTTTCCCTTTGTTCTTTTCCTTTTGTTCCCCTTGTCACAAAGACCAAAAATAAATCATTTTCTGTGTGTACAAGGATAAATATAAAATGATACTTAATTTACTTAATATTGGTATTGTCATATTAATAGCATACAGAGAATTAAAAAATAAATATTTGAAAGCTTGAATTGAAGGGTATAATATAATGTTGAAAATGTTAACTTTATATGAAAATTTTGTGTATCATCTGTAAGCATTACCCTAGAAGCTCTCACACCAAGAAATCCATTTAATCATTTAATCATTAGTCATTTAAGCTAAAACTAGCCATACAGAACCAAATCAGTTATTTAGCATTCCCTTAAGGTATTGAATTTTTAATCACATTTCAAATGGTTTTCTACATTTCTCCGCAGCAGAAGTAAAGAAGAAAGAAATCATTTCCTTGGCATCCAAACATCTTGAAATAATAATTTCATAGCTTCCCTTTTAGACCAAGCGCAGAGTCATGCTTTGTACTTGGACAGCTCCTTGGACTTCATGCACAGTCAACTTAGAAGAGCGACTGAATGTATTTTAACCTCCAACGCTGATGCTCAAGAGATGCCTCTGAAATTGTTGATCTGGGGAAACAGCATTTCGAATGCACTTAATAAGTCCTGTCTTCCTGGTTCACACATTCTGCTTTAAACCAAGGTCAAAAATTTAAAATTATGCTAACTGACTTGAGCTGCTGTCAAAAGTATGTGGCTTTTCAAATCCAATTGATTTCCTGAGAGGAAGTTTATATTCATTCCCTGTGAGTAGGTGAATGAGGTATAAACCATCATTCTCAGGAATTAGCACCAGGTGCTTAATGCTGGTTTCAAAAAAGAATGGGTCCTCTTCCCCAAACAATCCTATTGTTCCATTTAACATCCTATTTGTTGCTTCTATGGTCAGGACTCCCAAGTATCTTCAGCTGTTGCTCATAATGGCTCCAAGTGTTGATAATTCCCATAATTGCAGTTACTTCCATTTACTTGTAAATTTTTAAAAAGATTCTAAAACCTCATAAAATGTACAAATATCTCAGAATACCTATGTATCCCTGGAACTTCTTATGCAAGTGTGATAGACAATTTGACTGGTTTGGGAGCCCCCCAGGGGATTACTGCAGCACACTTCTGAGGGTGTCTGGATGGATTATAAGGTTCTGCATCTGGTCCCTCAGTGCATCATCTCTGGCTCTTCTAATTTCTCTGCTTCCTGCCCTCCACAAACTGAGTAGAGTTGCTCCACTATGCTCTTTTACCATGATGTTTCTGTCATGGAGCCAGCTAAAATTGGATTACATCCCCAAAAATTAAACTTGGAAGGCATCCCCTAAAATCATGAGCCAAATTAAACCTATCCTTGCTGAAGTCAGAAGTGTTGGATATTCTGCCTGGCAAACAGAAAGCTGCCTAACAAAATATTGGGATGGGAGAATTGGTGTCAATGCTGAGGCTCTACCTGACCACGCAGTCCAGGAACTTTTGGAACTGCTTTTCAGAAGGAGTTTGAATCATCTGGAGATATGAACTAGAAAAACCCTAGAAAGTTTGATGGACAATTCTGGTCAGAGAGGAGAAGACCAGAATGCTGATAAGAGTGTGGGCAGTAAAGGCCAGGGTCAGGAAATTTTTAGCTAGAAACATGTAGTACAGTGTCACCTGGACTACAGGCAAACTGTGTGGCAGAAAACCTGTGTCTATTATGCCTGTGTCCCAAGACTTTACAGTAGACTGACAATAAGGTAGACTAATTAATTTGGGGGAGGAAATTTCAAGCCAACTCAGTGTGTTCAGTTGGCTGCATTCAGTTGGGTTTATAGTGAGAATTGGGGGCAAAAATCAGTGAAAAAGTGTGAAGAATTTAAATATTGGATCAAAAAGAACTATGTATGAATTTAGGCTCAAAGGAGGTGTGAGTGCTGAAGACATTAGCACATTAGAAAGAGACCATATACCTGGTACAAGGACTAGAAGAAAGGTATCTTGAGGACATCTCAGAAGTCAGAAAGATCTCACACATATCAAGGCTCAAGGGTGCAAAACTACAAACTAAACTTTTGTGCAGCTTCTTGGGATTTATTTCATTGTGCTCCTCCAGAGACTACTATGCTATTTGGTTGGAAGAACCTCCAGCATTCTAGTAGTTTTGGGTAACCATGAGGACTATTGGCCAAGGGCTTCTGTGGGGATATAGGCAGTCTGAAAGCCACTGCCTGGAGATAATAAACACAACTTTCACCTTTGAAAGTTTTCTCATGCCCTTCATAGTCCCTTCCTCCTGTCCCTTTCCCCAAATTCTCTTAAATAGTCACTGATCTGGCAGTAGCTTGCATTTTCCAAATATGGTCATATAGTAAGTATTTTGTTTTAGTCAGATTTCTTTCATTCAGTGTAATTACTACTGAGTAATAGTCTGTGATTATATATATATATATATATATATATATATATAATTGAGTTTTTTTGTAAGGATATGCTTTTTTATTCCAGGAGTGGCAAGGGTAGACTTTAAACTATGAGTTAATTTTTATGAAACTATCACATAGTGATATTTAAAATTTCTACCAATATTGTATCATTGTCTACCTTTTAGTGTGAGTCTAAGAGGTGCATAATGGCCTATCATTATGATTTTGTAATTCAATTTGTATTTCCTTCATGACTAAGGCTATACATATATATTTTTCAAGTGCCCATTTGTCATCATATATCTATGTATTTTTTATCAAGCATTTATCCAAGTATTTTTTCAATTTTTTATTAGGTCATTTTCTTGTATTTTAATTCTGAAATTACTGTTCTGGATATACGTTTATTATTGGTTATATGGTTCACAAGCATTTCTGTCTAGACTAGGTCACCATTTTATTCAATTAGCAATGTCTTTCAAGGACAGAAATTTGAACTATAAGCTCCATTTTATCTATTTTTAACTTTTTTAGATGACATAATTTTGGTTTTACATAGAATTTTTGCCTAGCCTGAAGTCACAGAGATGTTTTCTTATATTTTCTTGTAATAATTTTACAATGTTATGTTTTGTCTTCATATTACGACCTTTTAAAATTAATCTATGTATAAAGTTTGGATTGGTGCTTATTTACAGTGTGGTCTGCAATGGTCTTTGCATTTTAGATAAAAATAAGCGGTTTATAAATGTGGACCACACTGGTGAGCTGACAGGCAAACAGGCAGGTGCGACATCACAATGACCTCTCCAACAACAGGAAAGCCACAGAGATGTCAGCTGTGCCCTATAAGAAAGGACAGGAAAACCAAATATGTGCTATCAGTGAAAGCGTTACTTGTGCATGGAACATGCAAGTTTTGTGTGTGAAGCCTGCCTAGCATGGGACATTGAAGCAAGGACCATTTTCATGGTAGGGTTCTACTGTCATTTTCACTGTAGTTCATAGGAATTTATTTCTGATATTGTCATTTAGGTTCTTAAGCAACTACATAGCTGATGTGAAAATATTGATATTTATTCCTAAATGTACAATACATACTAAGAATTTAACACTATTAATACTTCGTGTTTGTGTTAAGTGCACATTGTATAACAGAAAGACTCTCCTAACCAAGCAGCAAAACCACCAAGATGTCAAGTATGCCCCACAAAGCTCAGGAAAGCAAAACACATGTGGCGTCTATGTAAGTGCTACATGTGTATAGAACATGGTTATTGTCATGTATGCCCAGTCTTAGGTGTAATAATTGAAATAAAGTTTTTTGAAGAATGTTTTTGGTATTTTCATTGTGGTTCATATAGAAATCTATTTATGTTCTTTTTTGACAATATAAATTTATTTTTTACTTTTTAATATTTTGTATTTTTAAATTAATTTTATTGAGAAAGAAATAGCAATGAGATAGTTTCAAAACAGTTCAGTAGGACAGTTACAACAATTAATACATTGCGTATTGTTGTCTTCACAGTAATTATTCATGTTTTTCTATTTTAGAGTTTGTATACCAAAAAAGAATCAAGTCAATCTTGATAATTCTGATGTTTTTGTATAAACACAATAAATATTAAAAATTCAATAATTTCTCCCTGTTAGGTACTCATTGTTTAACATAATAAAAGTTATAACATTGAAATTAATTCCTTAGTAGAAATACTCTGAGGAATAAACATGAATACACACCTACAACAGTGTACCTTTACCACAGAATTGGCACTGTGCTGTGTCAACAGGACCCATGCTGCCACGCAGGAGAGGTAGTACCCCCCTATCTTGACTTGGAAAGAAGCTGAGGGGTGCCTTTATATAATGGTTCCAGGTCTATGGTTGGCCCAGAAGCAGATCTGCGATTGGTCCAGGAGTTCAGGACAGCTTCAGCTGTCACGCTGGTAATCTTGTGAGGGGCAGAGCTGAAATAAAGGAATCCTATGGAAGGCTAGCTGTGGGGTTGGAGGTGTTAACAATGGGCAGATCCCTACCTCCATGTTCCTAGACTTGTATATATTTCTACTAAGGAATTAATTTTAATGTTATAACTTTTATTATGAAAAGCTATTGAATTTTTAATATTTATTGTGTTTGTACAAAAGCATCAGAATTATCAATATTGACTTGACTCTTTTTTACTATACAAACTCTAAAGCCTACTTTATTCTTTATTCACAAAGATAGAACCTGTCTCATGAGAATTTTACTCACATGTACGCAATGACTAATTTTACCAAATCTGAGATAAACACTTGAGCTCTCTGAAAACCTCTGTTTGTATCGCTCTTCTTGTCTAATATTCTCTGTGGAAAAATCCAGCTTCTCACTCTCCTTCCAGCTTGAGGTTCTTCTGCATGAGCTCTGGTCTCCCTGAACCCAGAAACAGGATGCTGGGTAAATCAGGGTTTTCTCCCTTGTTTCCCAACTCTCAGGCTTTTCTTTCTCTTATTGCTTGAGTTCTCAAGCGTTTTTTGGATAACAGAGTTTCTATCCCTTTCTAAGGTTGTACATTGATAGTCTTACACTCCTTTATGCACCATGTCAGTGTATAGAAAGTCAATCTAGGATTTTTTCATTTACATACATTGTGTAAACGCCACACAGAACCCAAGGTTCCCTACATGCCCTGTTATTGGCAGGGCATTTGTGTCACACAAATAAAAGGTGGCCTTGTGAGAGGCCCAGAACTTCTATTTCAATAAATAGCAAGTGTTAACAATAGAACTTAATGGCAATTCAAAGAATACGTTAGATTTCAGTAGGTTTTCCACTATTATGATGGGGAAATTGAAATTTCTTCCAATGACTTTTGTAAAAATAAATTCTACTGGGTAAATCAGAATTCAAAATTTAAGGAAAAAAGCTGGAAGTGAGAAATTGGGTCATGCTATAGTAGGTGTAAATTATGGGAGCAAAATATCCTGATTGCTCAGCTCCAGCTGGAGCTCCAAATCTTCGCTTGCTTCTTAGCTCGCCTGTGCTGTACTGAGTCCTGGCAGGTGGCTCATCACAGGGACTAATCTGGGAACATTCAATTGCACAGAGAGCTACCAGTCCCTGGAGGTTAATGGTGCAGACGGAACTGATTGTCTGGCATTACCCACAGCTCTGGAAACATTGTTTGGGACCCATGACCAACTCAACAGGATGCAGATGAAGTTGGAGGTACTGTCACAAGCCTTAAGCCCCAGAAGCCATGGAAAAGAACTAGGGCTTTTGTTAAAAGTTGTAATGGACAATCAAACCTGCCTCTAATACACTGAAAGTAATATGTATGATTCATCATTTTTCCTTATTCCAATAATAAGTTTAAGTAAAAGGTAGAATGCATAGGTATAGAATAAATAACCTACTAGACCAATGCTAATGTAAAATGTTTCCCAGAACACCTCCAGTAAGAATAAACTTGCTCTAAACTCCATTCAGTGGCCTTCCTTACTCTTTGTGCTATATAGGAAAACAGCTTCTATAGCCAACCACAAGGGAAATTTATTTGATGCCTCATATTTTTTCATAAAATTTCAGGAGCATTTTGCGTTGTGCACTATAATTTTTCTATATATACTTTAATATAAAACTATGTCTTCAATTACTTACTATTAAATTACTTAACTTGCCCTACTTCCTAATCATCAGATAAAATTGTTACTCCAGGAAGATGCCATGCATTTATCTCCCAGTATTGTGGGCTAGCACACAACCACATACCCTTAGGTATACACATAATCTAATCTGAGCAGATCTCTATGAGAATAAAGCACATCAGGCTGAAGAAATATTCTACTTGATTCTCCGTAAAGGCAGTTTTATGCCTAATCTTTAATGAAGGTGCACAAGAACTATTTTTCAACTTTCTTACTATTAAATTTTGCTTCTTGAGTTTTACATTTTAAAGTTCTACGCAGCCATCTGAATCTTGTGCTTTAAAAGAACAACTAAAATACCAGCAATATAATTTTCACTTATACTTAACTTTGACATGTGTGTGTTTGTGCATGTTTTCAAGGAAACATATTGAATATATGTACTTTTCTTTGAATAAAATTATAGCCAAAAATGAAATATTTGTTTCATGTCTGTGGTGGAACAAGCTTCTGAGATATTTTTGAATAATTAATATTGGTTTAGCTAGGTAGGTATTTGATTAATTTTCTATGTAAAACAGAACCAAGTTAACTCTAGTTTCTCTGCAAACAGTTCACTGATAGCAAAATTTCCCAATCCCTCAATTTTCAGCCTGATTTGTGATGTTGGATAGATGTCTTCCTTTCCTTTGAAAATTCTCTTTGTTGGATATGTTTCTGTATTTTCCCTCCTTTCTCCAAAGCCACTGAGGCTGATTTCACCTGGTCTTTGCTCAGATCCACTCCTCAGCTGAGCCCCTGCAAAGCACAGGCCTGAGTTCCTACTTCTTTCTCCTGGCACACTCTTTCATGGTCAGGGCCATGTTTGCCTTGCCCCAGGTCTTTCCTGTCCATGTATATGGCTATTTCACTTGTTTGGACCTTACTAGTGATTTTTTTTTTTGCAATTTCCATTGAAACTTTTACATTTAACAGGCTGTATGTTTTATTTTTCGTAATTATTTTGAGTTATTCTGGATTTCTCCGAATAGACTCATGAGTCCCTGAAGAGAAGTTACCTTTGTCTGTTTGATTTCATTACCTACTGGTTTCTTGTTCTAGGGCATAAGACAGGCATAGATAAAAATTTGGTTGAGTAATGAATTTCATAAGTTTATCATACATTTTGGTTTTGATGGAGGCTATGATGACAGAAATTCAATGTCTGCTTTCACCTGTTTATACTAAATGGAGACTATTGACCACACAGTATCCCAATAATTATAGATATTGAATAATTTCTAAAATCATGTTATTTTTATAGTTTAGGCAGCTATTTAAAATATATATAAATATAAAACTTTTGTTTTCTAGTGTTGGAAAGTATATATATATATATATATATATATATATGTATGTATAATTGAATTAAAGAAAACTTAATATGCTGAAAAACATGTTCAACTTTTCAAATTTTTTTTGTGTGCTACCAGGAATTGAACTCAGAACCATGCCCTGCCAGGCAAGTGCTTATTCTACTGAGCTATCTCCCTGACTTCCAGCTTTTCAATTTAAAACAGGTATCCCTCCTTTAATTACTACCTGTTAATGATTGTTCAGGCTTATGATCTAAAGCTCAGATTTATGATTTCTCTTTTTTTGTTGTTATGGTTCTGTAGATCTTGACAACCTCAGTGCCTTTTTTGGTACAGTATGCCTTGTTTATACAATACTGTATTTTTTGCTGATTACAGTAATATTACAGTTTATTACACAGGGTATTACAGTAATATTACAGTTTATTATACAGGGTATTACAGTTTATTAATATACAGGGTATTACAGTTTTGTGTTCAGTTGTATAGTACTCCACATAAGAGTTTTGCAAATAAAAGTAATGCCATCCAGTTGGAGTTTTCATTGACTATGTCTTTGTTCTGAATATTGCAATGCACATACTATAGCTAATTTTTCAGTCAGCAACCAATTCATTTAATGACCTGGTTGCAGAAATAGATCTTGATAATTAAATAAGGAATATCAGTGAGTTTATTTGGGGGAAATTGCTTGTAAAACATTATTTGATCCCATGTGGCAGTTTCTTGCACTGATTTTGTAAGAGACATTTAGACAGACAAGAGTTGTAACTTACAGAAAGTGTGCAGGGGTCCAGTCCTCTTAGATGATGGGTTGCTACAATGACAAGTTCTTTGCTAGAGCAGGAGCTGGATGCTCACATTGTCCACCTATGCCAACCTGCATAGCTTTCTTCAGGGGGCTTTTGGGAACTTTCCTGTGTCTTTAAACTTACAAAAATTAGGGCATGCCACAAACTGAGGCCTCTGTTTCTTAGAATAGAGGAAAATGCCAACATGAACAGATATGGTAGTAAACTATGGCTCTTCTCCATTTTTGTTGCATATATTTCATTTAATAGTATCACTTGAAAGTCAAGATTTTGAAAAGGAATAATTTCTTAAAAGTAAGTTCAGGAGAAGTGAGAAATCTGAGAAATTAGTGAGAGGTGTGATTGGAAAGCCAGAGGCAGAAAAAACATTTTTCTTTTTGGTATGAGTTGAAGGCCAAGATATAAATAACGAAATTATGTTAGAGATAAAGGTTAGAAGACTGGGGCAGCAAAATACAGAAATTAGTTTTTTGAAGAGGGTTTACTGCCATTTCTGGAGAGGTTTTTTTTTTTCTTTTTCTCTAAGCTATATAAAAATTTAGATGCTAACTACCAGGTGAAAACCATGTCATAAAAATAAGAGTCTATGTTGGGATTTGCTTGCTTTGTTCTTAAGTATTTCTATGAGATATAGGTTGAGAGATGTTTGGACACCATAAAGATTAGCACTGTGTATGAAGTTTTATAGCAGTAACAGAAAAATAGATGAAGCCGAGGGACTCAGAAAGGGAAACATCCCTTGGTAACTTGAATAAACTATTTTAAATTTGCAAAAATGATATGATAATGTTTATTCCCTTAGTGGTTAATTTTGTCAGTTAATCTCATGAAAGACAAGCTGCCCTTGTTAGACAGCCCTGGCTTTTCAGGGAACAGTGACAAATTAAAGAAAAATAGGACAAAAACTAATAATCAATTCAAAATGTCACTGACCTGACTTTCATGTAGACATTTTTTCTACTTGGCTGCTTACTGAAGGTGTAGAATGTCACAGGCATCTCAACCTATGTTGGTCCTGGGAGTTTTTAATTTCTTTGTTAATAATGAAATTTTATCTAATTTTCCTTTACAGAATGAAAGAAGTATTTGTTATGACATGAACTTACATCTATTTCCAGAAATTTTTCTCATACCCGTGTATTAGCCAAGACTTTTGCATTGTAAATAACAGCAACTAGCCTGAGCCATTTTAAATGAAAAGGAGAATTTATTATACAAAAATTCAGAGTTGACTCACATAACTCAAAAACAGACATACATGGATCTCAGCAGATGATGAGAAACAGCAAAAGCAATGGCATCAGAAATGTCTTTGTTCACTGTCCCCAGTTTTCTGGGGTTTTTGTTGTTATTGTTGTTGTTCTATATATAAAAACTAGTTTTCCAATTGTAGGCCCATGTTCACAGAGGTAATATTCACATGAATAAAACGGTAGAAGCATTCCAAGGTTCTACTGAACAATAAGAGAATATGCACTATGAGCTATATACATATGTTGGGATATTACTCACCTTTAAAAGGAAGAAATATTGACAACATAAATAAACTTTGCGGGTATCAACATTAAGAAAAATAAACAAATCATGAAAGAACAATATGACGATTTCACTTATATCAGCATGGTGGTTAGGGTTGTGTGTTAATAACTTAATATGCTTTCAGATCTGCCTGAAGGATTGATGGTGCACAATTCTGGGTGTGTCTGGGTGCCTCATGGAGGCATAACCTTAGGTTCCTTGATCTTTTTTCTGTGTCCCTGCTGTGCTTCCTGAATACCATAACCAAGCTATGTCTGTCTGCCAAACTCTTTTGTTATGATATTCCTGTCTTAGACCTTATTAACTTATTCCCTTAAAATGTGAGCCAAATTAAACTGTTCTTCCGTTAAGTTGTGAATGTCAGGTATTGTATCCACCAACAAGAAAGCTGGGACATCAGGTAGCTGAGAGTAATCACATTCATATAGGCCAGAAGTAGAACATTTGTTTCTTGGAGGGGAGATTAAGACTAGAAGGCTGTTCTAGAATGAGGAGAGGAATTTAGTGTTATAGAATGAAGTTTTTGTAATGAATTGCATAAAAATATGAATATGCTTTTATATAATTGTACTGTATTTTTGAAATAGTTAGAATTATATATTTTATGTGTATTTTTGTCATAATTATCTAGAAATATGTAAATAATTTTAGGTATTTAATTTGTCAATATGTAAATGAATTTGTTAAGCAGAAAATGCCACTATGTTGCAGACACTCATTGCATATAGTCTAATGAGAAGGGCTTCTGATGGGTAGCAATAAATGTCAAACTGTTTAACACTGACTGCTTGAGAAGGATATTACTTAATAAAAAAATAAAATATCTTTTTTTTTTCGGAACCGGGGATTGAACTCAGACCCTTACGCTTGCCAGGGAAGCACTTATTCTACTGAGCCATCTCCCCAGCCCTAAAATATCTTTTTAAGACTAAAAGCAACTATTACCTTCTTGCTAAACAATTGGTTGTTATATGTGATAATTCCTTCCACTTAATTCCTAGATTTGGACTGAATGTTTATGCTCCAGCCACTCACCAATGCTAGAACAGCCTTCCAAATCTGAGGAAAGGGTTGACCCTCCTTCAATTTTTAGATTTAAATATGATACGATCAGGAAGTGGGATGGATGGTCCTTTAACACGGACCTAGCTGACAGTTGGTGACTGCTGTGGACCTGAGACAAGTTGTGAGATTGTCTGGGCCTCAGAAAGTGAGGAGACAATGTCTGCAGGCCTCTACTGTAAGGGTGTGGGCAGGTCACAGAAGCCATTAAAGGACTGGGGGAATCCCTGACATCGTAATCTAAAAAAAAAAGAAAAAAAGAAAAAAAGGATGAATGCTAGAAACAAGCAGAAGGCAAAGCTTTGCTGAGCATCCTGGACTATTTTAATCCTAAAGGAAGAAGGAGGAAGATGAAGGATTAGAACAGAAAGCTAAGCACCCAGAGTGGTTCGTGCTAGATGCATATTCAGGCAATGTCTGGATGCAAACTCCCGTTTGGGAGAGCCATTGTGAAGCCAGATCTGAAAAGGATTCTACCAGCCAATGGACCACGAGTTGAAGAGTCTGGGGTAAGGTGTGTCATTAGACCCAGGTCAACTTCCACCTAGTTTGTAGTTCCCTGAGCTAAACCTCACCACACTGAAAGCAACTTGGCTTTCAATTTAGCTCCTATCTGGTAACAGCCAATTTGGTCAAAAACAATTTACCTAAAACCAAACTGGTAAAAAATAAACAAACATGACTATCCTTTTGTAATAGGCTGTTCATGTATTATTGATGTTGAAACATTGATGTGGAAGGTGTTTAAAATGTTAATGCTTGGGGTTTTTTTTTCTCTTTGGTGATTTTAAACATTTTTCTCTAGTTCCTTTTAATGTTTATTTTAGATTTATGGTGCATTTATCATCCAATTGTGTTTGTTTTTTTATTTAGCAATTCTTTTATGATTTCATGCCAAATTGCTCAAGCCACACTCATAAAATCTGTTTTAATTAGGCATTAGTTCTTTTGTAACTATTGTATGCTCTGAGGAAACATGCTACAGAATTATAAATGTGACATTGAAAAGGATGACTATAAAACATGAAGCCACCAGACATTGCTGAAGCTGTGTTGGTCAGCACATTCTAGGTTCTAGGAAACTACATTTTACAGTTCAATTTGCAGCCTTTGAATTATCAGATGAATGGAACAATTCCCCAAGTCATGGCAATAGGCGCATATTTCTTTGTTTCCTTTCTTCACAATAGCAGGGTTATCAAGAGTTTTACTTATGAGTTGGTTTCTGCCTTACTTGGCTGGCATATTTTTGTCTGAGTTTAAAGCTATATGAAGAGCCAAAGACTTCAGATTTATTTTTTCTTGTAATTTCAATGTGACAACCACTTTGAATAGTAAGAATGCTGGTCAACCTGTAACATTTGTTGAAACACATAAGAAATGGCAATCCAAATGGAAAGTAGGGTTAAGTAAATACAATTAATAATATTGCATAAAAATGGATCTAAACCTTTTAAAAAGCAAAATTGCATAGCAAGTTAAGACTCTCCTGAAACACAGATAAAAGCTGTAAAAATTACTACAGTTCAAAAGTTATCAAATAATATTCATTTTTGGCCCAAAACACTGATTTTAGCCTAATGAAGTTTCAGACAAATGGGCAGAACAGACATAATTGTCTAGTTAGAAGGAAAGGAATAATTGTAATTCACCAAAATTTTGAAAAAAAACTATTCTAAGACTTAGTGACTCATTAAATCTCACTATGGTTCTTTAAGTGCATCAAAATTACTAAGATGAAAAAAATCTGTCAGATAATTTTTGAACAATTTATTCTCTCAACAAGTTGACTTTGAGAAAATTGCTGTAGGTCAATTTGTTTTTGACAGTTCACCTTAAGTTCTTGGCTATCCTCAGCAACAGTTACTTATTTCACCATGACATTCTTTTTCCTTTAAAGCCATAAATGTAGTAGAAAAACTTATCTTTTCACTTTCTCTTTGTTATTGGGATGAAATGGGCATGAAGATCTTTATAAAGAGTTAACAGTGATGAGGAATTGGGAGACACTTACGACCTGGCAGTCCACAGTCTCTACTTTACAATTGAGGAAATTATTCCAGGGTTTATGAGTCACCACTAGAAAGGCACAGTAAGGCACAGACAAAAATAGACCTGTATAGAAACTTTTTTTGCAACAATAGAATATAGAATTTGGGGGATTATTTGAACTTTTCCCCACTTCCCATTTCTCTGTCTTCTGTTTTCTTTATTTTTTTGTGTATATATTTTTAGTTTCTCATATAAGAGAAATCATGGAATAATTAAGCTTATACTGAAGAGAAAGTCTATGCTATTATCCTTTTGTTTATTTTCTGGAAGAGAAACTATTTTGTCTATAACTTTCACTCTGAATAATATTTTGGCCATTTTCTTTGTTTTTTGTTTTGTTTTGGTTTTGGTGGCACCAGTGATTGAACTCAGGCTTTTGTGCTTGCTAGGCAAGTGTTTATTCTACTGAGCTATCTCCCTGGCCCCCTTGGCCATTCTTTTAAGAGTGTAGTACACAGTGTATTAACTATTGTTAATTTTTATTTTGTATAAAATTTTGCTTTGTTTTTTCATAGAAGAGTGCCTTTTAATATTACCTTTTTAATATCAATATATATTAGATTAAAAATGGTAAAAGTGGAGTTGGGTATTAGTCCTCTTTCCTCTTCTGTAATTGTAATGACTGCAGGCCAGTCACCCTTCTCGATAATGGATAAAATCTTTGGATTGAATTTGAAAAAATAACTTTAAAGCCCGCTCTTATAACACAGTGGGCATATGCAAAGAAGTGGCAGATGTGTTGTGTAGTCTGGCTCCTTTAAGATAGCAAGAGGATGATAAAAGTGATACTTATCTAGCCCTGATCACCTGCCAGGCACCGTGCTAAATGTGTCATATACATTTATTCTTTTACATCTCAAATTAACACTATATAGTAGATGCTATTATTATCTGCATTGAGATGGGCCAAATCCAGAACATACTGACCCACACAGATAGTCCTTTCTATAATTATACCTGTTGCAGTATATGAGATTTTAAAAATTTATTTATTTACTTATTTGGTACCGGGTCTCACTATGCAGCTCAGACTCACAATGCTCCTCCTGTCTCCACCTCCCCAGTGCTGGGATTATAGATGCATGCCACCATACCTGGTTTCGGGCCAGCAAGTTGTGCCCAGGGTTCTGGGGTGGCACAACATAAAGTACTGAGAATTGGACTTGAGACCTTGTATTTGCCAAGCAGGCGCTTAGTCCACCATAGCTATCTCCCCAACCCCAATATTTGAGATTTGTATAACATGCAGTGAAGTTTCCTTTCCTGCCCTCTGAATTTGAGATGACCTTGTGATTTTCTTTAGCTAATAGAATGAAATGGGAGTAATATTGTATGAACGGCTGTCTTGGTTACTTTTTAGTCGTTGCTGGGACAAATACCCGACACACAAAATGAAGGAAGGAAAGGTTTA
>NDGN011472947.1:0-14333 GCA_002564285.1 Tympanoctomys barrerae
GTATAGGGTCTTGCTACCCAACTTGGACTTGTATTGGTCCTCCTGTGTCTGCATCCCTAGCACTGGGATTACAGGCATGCAACACAACACCTTGTTTCTGTGGCCGGCAAGGTGTGTCCAGGGCTCCAAAGCTGAGATGGTATGCGGTACCTGGGATACAACCAAGGTCCTTGCACTTGCCAGGTAGATGCTTAGACTGCAAAGCTCTCTCTGCATCCCTGAAAGATATTTGTGAAGTCACCATGACCTAGGAAACTGGAAACAAAGAATGAGTAAAGTTACTCTGAAAGATAGTATCAAATAACTCAGCAATATGTTTGACTTTAAGGTTATTTGCAATGGTGTTCAGATCATTTTGTTTACTATGGAAAGAGGAAGTTGAAACTTGATAAAAATCTGGTGATAATATTACCCATTTTGGCACTGAGTAAAATGTTCTGGTCATCTAACTGGAGGCAAGTATATAGAGTCGTGTGTATTTTCATGATTTAAATATTCATAGTATACATGGCTTGAAAATATAGTCATAAAAGCATAGAATTCATAGTCAATAAAAGAGAAACAAGGTTTAGAATTACTGTTTATTCATTTTCTCATTCATTCATTCAGATATGCGTTCCATAAATGTTTATTAAGTCACTCATCTGTGCCTGGCATTTTGCCCAGCATTGGGAATGCATATAATGAATAAAGCAAATCGGAATGCTAGCAAAGAGCTTCCAGCCAGCCTTTTCAAATAAGAAAATTACTCTTAGGACAGTATCATAAAATCATTTTATCTATGCTTACAAATGCTGAAATGGTCTTAGGTTTACCTCTGAAGGGAAATGGAGTAAAGTCATTGAAAAAGATATGTTACAACTCATTTTTCTCAGGCAGTGGTGGAAGTTTAGATTCATTGTCTGACTTCATATGAGGTGGCTCACTTAGCACAAATGATAATGTATTTTGAATGGAAACATCTCCATAGCTGTTCAGTTTTGTAGGAAACACTAATTTTTTTTTTTACTGCAATAACAAAAGAATTGTCCTAAACACTTCTTCATGTGTGTCCCTCCTCATGTGCTCCAGATCTCAGAGTCAACTAGCATGGTTATTCTCACAAAGGAATCAGGTGTTGCCTGGAAAAGCAAAGCTACAGAACCCACACAGGCAGTTGCTTAATTAGTATTTAATTATGCATTGTACTTTGTTGAAAGTAACATCATGGACTCATAAGAATCTACAAGAGAGATGAGCAAATCCTTCGGGCTTGCAGAACCCACCCTTTACTCCAATGCTTTGTCTTTTTTTTTTTTCCAACAAAATCAGTGTGACAATTACTTAGACATGAACATTTAAAAATACCTTTTATCATTTCAATTAATCTTCCTAATTTCAAGAGCAAGTTTTCCAATTTTGAAAATTTTAATTGGCTATTGTTACTGACATAAAATGATGAGCCACAAAGACAGAGTGAGCTGCCACTGCTTTACAAAGTAGAAAAAAAGCCTACTGATAGATTGCTAGCCTTGCTAGTGTCACTTGCTGTTGCATGTCTCTGAAGAGGTGAACAACTTAGAATGATTTCGTGAACAACTACTATAGGACCCCGCAATTAATGACTTTGAAATTAGTCTATTATTCACCTCAGGTGATAAGAAACCTGGTGGTAGGTGATTCCAGTGTTAGCTCAGTGGTAGTTGATGGCTCAGCATTTCTGACTTTGCTTCAAGACTCAAAGATTCTGACATTGTGCTCCGACATTGTGTAAGATAGATTTATACAGGAAGTAATTCAGCTGGATGCAAGAGTTTTTCTAGGATTCTTTTTCCTGGAGAACAATGTGTCTATGCCACATACCATGGTTTCTCTTTTCATTAGCAGAACAGAATTCCCTGTTTACCCTAAATCCAACTTAGGTCAAGGAAAGTATAATTTTGGTGATTTGCTTGGGATAATTGTAATTCATTCCTCGGAGCAGGGCATGGATGCTCAAAAATTGGAACTCTGTTAAGGAAAAATAAAAAAGAAATGGTCACTGTGAAGGCAATTAAGAATATCTTCTGTATAGCTCTCTTCTAAACATAATTTTAAAAAATTGTCCCTGTTTTAGTTTTTACTAATATGTCACATTATTAGCAGATATGTGTGCAGTTTTACATTTTTGAAAGACTGAATACCCATGTTATCTCATTTATTTTTTTAGGGAGAACAAGTTAGTAAAAAACAATTAGAAATGATACAGAATTTCACTAAACTAAATGATGGGAATTCAACAATGGTTGAAATATTACATATTGTTGTCTTAAAATTAGTTGTTAATATTACTAGATACAAGCATGACCACCAAGAGCAGAAACCACTTTATTATCAGAATTTCACGGAAGACGAAATTAAAATTAGGTGGAAATAGCAACTTCCCCAAGTGTGCATAACTGAAATAAAGAAATGGGATCCAGATTTTAACGTAAGTCTCCTTCCATTCAAATGTTCCTTTGTAAATTATTCCATCAATGTTCTTGAATGGTAATGAAAGTTACTTTGTCTTCATTATGATCATGTTTATGACCAAAGAAGAATTGTTGACCTTTCCCTGCACCTCACGCCACTAGTCAAGTATGAGATTATAGAGAAAGAGGTTGGTAAGACTAAAGTCTTCATTAATTTAAGAATATTTTATTAAGGATGATGTTAACTTATGGAGACAACTTCGTGCATAAGACATTCATGAATATACGTTGAATGCACTTAAAACATTAAATCACATCATTGCAAGAGCTGAAGGTATCATTATTAATGTGATAGAATTTCAAAGACAGGATAATGCAATGATTCACATACAGTAGTTGATCTATAATTTGTTTTGCAGCACTAGGGATTGAATTCAGAGATTTCATTCTGAACTACATCCCAAGCCTATTTTAACTTATTTCTGTTTTAAATTTTGAGGCAGTGTTTCTGATTAAGTCATTAAGGTATCCAAACTAGGTGCAAACTTACAATTCTACTGCTTCAGCCTCTTAGAAGTACAGGGATCATAAGCTTGTGTCACCAAGTCAGGCTGCTTAAAAATATTTTATGAGTCCTCCTAACCATCATCTCCCCCTTCATCAGAAATACAATCACTGTGTATAAGTAATAGGCCCTCTGTCTCAGTATAATTTTCTATACTACACATTTCATGCCATGGAATCATACAATGGATGACCCTCTGTAATCAGATTCTAAAGTTTATCAGTGTTAGCATATATAGTGTATAGCATTGCCTCACTCCTTTTTATTAACAGTATTCCTCCCCAGTCTGAATCATGCATATTTCATTCATCTGCTCATGAGTTGATGGATATTTGGATTGTTTTCATGCTCTCAGTTATTAAAATATTGCTTCTATAAACATTCATAGATTTCTTAAAGCATTACGAGGGGTTTGGTGAACAAGCGCTTCCACATACCTAGTGCTGGAATTGCTGGTGCTCATATTGAACATCATGAAAAGGCGCAGCGCTGGTGTCAAAATGGAATGCGTCACTTTACATTCTCACCAAGAGTGGATGACAACTGTAGTTTTTTTGATAGCTCTTTACCAGAGTAATACTTGCTATTATTCTTTCTTGATCTGTTTGTTTTTATATTTGCCATCCTAGTGTGTGTAAGTAAATTCGTGTGTGTGTGTGTGTGTGTGTGTGTGTGTGTGTGTGTGTCTGTTTTCCTTTTTGTAGTTTTGATTTAAATGTTCTTAGTAGCTAATGAAGTTGAGAATTTTCTCATAAACTTACTGGCCTTTAAATATCTTTTTTTCTTCTTCTTCTTTTTTTTAATGTACTGGGGCTTGAACTAAGGACCTTTCATTTGCCAGGCAAGCACTTAAGGCACTGAGCTATCTACCTGGCCATAAGTATTATATTTTGGGGGAACAGAGATTTAGCTTATTTGCAAATGCCTACCTGTCAAATGCAAGGCCCTGAGTTTGATTCCCTATATCAAAATAAAAAATAAATAAATACGTTTTTGAAGAAATATCTTATTCAAATATGAACTCAGTTTTATATAGATTTATTCTCTTTTTATTGTTTAGTTGTAAGAGTCCTATATTTATTGTTGGTGCATACCCCTTATTAGGTACATTACTTATAAAATTTTTCTCCTAAGCCTTGAATTGTCATGTCACTTTTTAAATTGACATCCTTTGAAGCAAAAAAGTTTTAAATTTTACTAAAATTTTTTTCTTTTATTTTAGTGCTGTTTGGATTTGGAGTATTATGGGTATGAAACTCTTATTCAGGGTCATAAAGTTTCATATCTTTTTTTAAGGTTTGTAATAGTTCTTTTTGAAACTATTATGTTTATTACTATCAATATGGCTCTTACTTTTAGGTCTTTGATTATATTTTGAAGTAGTTTTTATATAAGCTGTAAGTTAAAAGGCCAGCCAAATAGCTCAGAGGATTAAAGCACCTGCAAGCAGACAGAAGGGCCAGGGGTTCAATCCCCAGGCCTGTTGTGCTGGTACCGACCCCAGGGCAAGTTGGGGTGGCAATTGAGACTGGGCGTGGTGGCACGTGCCTGTAATCCCAGCTCTTGATAGGCTGTAAACAGGAGAATCTCTATGAGTCCGATCTACTCAGTGAGACCCTGAACACCCTGTAGACTCTTAACACCTTGTAGACCCTTCCCCAAAATTAAAAAAAAGCTATAAATTAAGTTATCTCTGAATGGCTAAGATCCTTCTCCAGGTCAGCACTTACTCTCCAAAATATAGTGTATGCACCAATAGCATGATAATCAAGAAGAGCATTGTGGGAAATGCAAATACTTAAGCCTCCATCCGTAACTCCCTCACTCAGAGTTTTGGCCTTTTCAACTGAAAATCTGCCTTTTCACAAATTCACGTGTGATTGTTATACCCTGTAGTTTGAAAAACACAGCCTTGGAGAGTTATAAGCAACACCATGGTTCATTTTTACCCACCTACTTCCCAGATCTACCATTAGAGAATATTTCTTTAATTTTAAGTTGATGGATAGCAATATTCAAAATTCAACATAATTTTTTAACTTAATAGACTGTCTAAAAACCCAAGAGCTCAGTGATTATGTTGTCTAAGTCTTGCTTTTCATAAGGGAGAGTGACTTACTAATGTCCAGAATCTGTATCTTCATGTGGTTTAAATACTGGCTAAGTTACATTCAAGTAAAACCTTTCTTTGAAACAACACAGGCCTATGGACTCTACATTTGTGGCCTCTGATTTATTGATCACATGAACACACACACATAGGTTTTAAAGATGTTATTTCAGATATGCTAGAACATGAAAAAAGAAAAGTAAATTTATGATAATTTTTTTAGAAAAATAATTATTTTTATAAAGTCCCTTAATTCTGAAAACCAAAAACAATAACATACTGTGTGGCCAGAAATACATATACAAATATATCTTTATATTTCTATCTGTATATCATCTATATCTGTATGTGTAATGCAAGATTTTACATGCCCACCAACATTTCCTGGAATAAACATACAATATAACATTTATAGTTTATATATTATATGTATTATGTATATATAATTTATATAATATACAAGCCTAAGCTTGTCAAGGTATAGCGTTGTATTCTGTAATGTGTTTAGTTATTTATTGCAGCTTCTGCTGATATATTTTTACTCAGAAAGCAGCAGGGCAGTAAATAAATCTCAAGAAAGCCAATTTCAGAGTATGCAATTTTGATTCCACACTTTAAAGGGAGAAAACTTTCAAATATCAAAGAAAACACAACTTATGCATGATTACTAAGATACATGGGGTTGCTTGAATAAAAGATTAAAAGTGCCCTCTTGCTGAAGACATGTATAATTTGGTAACTCATAAAATAATTTAATAAGACCATTATTGAATATTCTTCTTTTTCTCTCTGTTCACCACACACAAACACAGAAGTACACACATATTAAACAAGACACTTGCTTCACGCTACTTTAATATATACTTATTATGTATTTTCTCTTAGTTCATCATAGAATCATATAAAGTGATGTGATCAGCAGTTTACTGTTTAGATTGTTTATATTGAATTGGTAATTGTAGCTTTTGGACATACAGATGATAATAATAATAAGTTAAATAAATTCTCTATGTAGGCTGAGATTCATATCATGTTCATTTAGGAAA
This sequence comes from Tympanoctomys barrerae, assembly GCA_002564285.1. Lineage (NCBI taxonomy): Eukaryota > Metazoa > Chordata > Mammalia > Rodentia > Octodontidae > Tympanoctomys > Tympanoctomys barrerae. The sequence continues at coordinate 6,154 of NDGN011472947.1, forward strand.
TTTCAACTCTACTCTCTGTCTTCATTTATCTGTATTCTTTTTTTTCTTTGTTTTCTGTATAGACAGAGAAAAAACCAAATCATTGTTGCCCAAATGGAAAACTTCTGACATTGGTAGGATATCTTGTCCCCTGCCAATGGTAGAATGCAGAATTTTATTTACTCATTCCCGGTGTAAATTTAATTTCACAAGTATTAGTTTGAACAATTTAAGCTGATAACATAAAGATTCATGGCTATCGATGGTTACATTAAATATTTAAGATATTAAACTCTATCAGAATATAGATGTACAACTCCAGGGTAGGAACAGTTCTCTTTAAATCTCAGTCATTTCATAAAACAAAAGTAATGCAGATACATAATACATAAGATTATTTTGAAGACAAGTTGGAAAAATAGTTTCTATATGTAATAGTCCTTGTCCTATGTTTCACTGTGAAAATAGAGAAGCCTTGATGTAGAGTTGTGAGAATGTCCTTTATTCAAATCATAACTTGTTTTGCCATGTGTCACTTCATAGAGACACTATTTAAATTTATTTACATGCTAAAGAGATTATATACACAACCATATTGTAGGCTGTTTTGTTAATGATTCGTAAGAAATCTATTTTGTTGATGTTATTAGAGTCAAAATTATTCAGCTTATCAGATTATGATTTTACTATATGGAAAATATTAACATAAAGATTTCTACCTAGAAATATAGGAGAAAGTGTGAACACAGGAGAAGTTACAGGAATATTTGCCAATTTTTTACAGAAAAATTATAAATTTATTCATACAAAAATTCTTTTAAATTCATAAACCCATATAACAGTTTCAAGCTGTACCATAAAGAGAGATAAAGATGATAATAAGAAAAAGACTCGTTTTAAGTGGAGCCTCAGTCAATTTACTCAGTCCTTCTAATACATATAGTTTGCTTTTATAATGCTAAGTAAAGGTGAGGCTAATAATTAGCTTCCTGTTATGTAGGTTCCTTTAAATTCAATTTCTTTATAAAAATCTAACCCTGATTACCTGTAGAATTTGGCATTCCAAGGATGCTATTGATTGTATATCTTTTGACTGACTTAGTTTTAAGGCTATAACCTGCACACAGTGAAATTAAGGTGGCAGATATTTTTTTCTTTTATTTCCCCTGATAGATCCTACTGAGAGAAGTAACTAGAAATCTCATGAGAGTAGAAGGCAGAGCAGCTTTTTACTGTGGTTTGGCCAGAGTCCTGGTTTTAGAGTGACAGTTTCCAGGGCAAAAAACACAAGAAGAAAATTGCACTGAAACAGTGTTCCATGTACAAGGTGGAAAAGTTTGGAAATCCATTTGGGTCTACTAGGAAATTAGAGTGTAGAAAAAAATGAACCAAAAAGATTAAGACAATTTTTAGATTATAAACATTTCCTGGGAAAGAATTCAAACCCATTCAAATCGGCAGCACAGACGAGAACAAGGGAGGATTCAAGGACAAGTGTGTAAAACTAAATTGCAGGCTTAGGTTAATTGGGATGGGTGGGAATTCTCTCTATCAAGTTTAAGCAGTGAGCGTGTCTAAATAATGCTGAGAAAATTGAGTTAGAGACTGTGCACACAACACTTACGAACTGTAATGATTGCATTTCTGCTTAAACCAGAGATCTAGCTAACGGAAATCATTTCCCTATTTATTCACATGTGCAAGAGAGAAAGGACATCTAGAATTAAATCTGAAGGCAGGCTCACAAGCCTGAGTTGGTTGTCTGCAACTCCAGTACAATAACAGTGGTGGTAGATCTTTTGAAAGCTGCTTTTACTTACTTAGCTTCTCACTTAGGTCAAATTAAATATAAACAGTGAAAGTGCATAAGCTCAATTGTGGAAGGTTGGGGAATGTAAACACAATCAGCTTTTTAACATTTTGTATATAATCTTCATGGCAGTCAAAGTTGATTTTATAAATGTTTGTTTTTCATTTTCTGTTTATACAAGGGTATATCGACTTATGCCAAAGCTTTGAATTTGACATCTTTACATTAAGCAACCTTGGTGATATTACTTGGAAAAACAAGATGCTGGAGTCTTAAGATCATTTTAGCAATATTTAAAGAGGATATGGAAACATAAGACATCAGAAAATCAATTTTTTATAAAGCTAGTAATAACATTCTTTTCTGTCTTTCATGTATATATACAATCACTTTCCATAAACATTTAGTACTGTTATGGGTACAAAACATATCCTTTAAACCATCAGCCATAAGTCAGAGCTCTTGCATTTTTAACTTATTTATTAATAGCAATGTGTTTTGGTTACTTCTCTCTCATTGCTGTCAGGGGCACACTACCTGACCTTACAGGGCTTCTGAAGTAAAGGTGGAAGCCATGTAACCTCAGAACTTTTGCATTCTTCAAACAACTAAAACTAATGCCACATGGATGATATGAAGGTCTGTTGCTAGCTAGAGCAGTAGCCAGGTTTTCTTCTCTCTTGGCATAGGGGTCAAGTGCCTGATCATTGGGACTCTGACCCTGATTCTAAGCAACAAATTCTCTATGTCATTAACATTCTGCAACTTAGTGTGGCTGTTGATGCAGCCATTCTGGAACATGCCCCTCTGTGGCTTTCTCCCCAAGGCAAAATCATCACCCTTGCTGTTCCGAGGCTGCAAAGGGCAGAGACCAGCCACCTCTGGTGATGCCTTCCAGCCATCCTTTCCATTTTCTGGTTCCTTCTCAGCAGTGAAAATCTTCTCAGCTCTGTCTCTTCAGCCCAAAACTTTATTAGTGCTTCCTTTCTGGCCAAACTCACAACATTTTAAATCATCCTGATGAGTTCCTTGCTCTTGGTTCTCAACATAAATCTGAATAAAAGCCCCCAACAAAAACCATGCCACTGCCTCAACATTTGAATGATTTGAAATTTCCTTTGTCAGATTAACTAGTCATCCACATTCAATCTCTGTGTTAGGCAAAGTCTCTGGACATGAGTCTATTGAAGACAAACTTTCTGCCAAATCATAACACATTTCATGTGGAGTCCAACAACTAATGTAGTCCTTTTTCCCAGAAGAAACCTCCCTAATCTGGTCTTTATAGGAAGGATTTCTATTAGTCTCCTGTTTCTATTACAGAACAACTGAACGCATTCCAGCATTTCTCTCACAGGGGACATCTCTGAACCCTCTCTGTCTCTTCCCATAAGCCATTCCCAAAGGCTTACATAATCCACATAAGGTTTAAATCACAACAATGACCCCACTTCTCTCTACCAAATTTTCTCTGTTATTTTTCTCTCATTGTTGGGACAATACACCTGACTCCCAAAATTAAGAAAATAAAGGTTTATTTATCTCAAAGTTTGTGGATGTTTCAGTCCATGCTCAGCTGGATCCAAGGGAGACTGGCAAATGGCAGAGGGCAGCAGTTCATGGTGGTGGAAAGCAGCAAAACAACAAGGGCATAGAGGATACAATGGAAGCAGAGAACAAGTCTGTGTTCCTTATGTTGTATTCAGGCTAAGTGCCCCAGGCCAGGTGTAGCACTCACATGTAATCCAAGCAATGGATCATGAATTAAGCAGAAAGTTTAGAAGCCCATCCCAGTGACTATGTGAGGCTTTTCGGTGACACCTAGATGCAAACCATGACACAGTGGAAAGAATTTCTATATACTGTACCTCTAGACAAATCAGAGAGAGAGAAGTAACTTTACTAAAAACATTTAGGAAATAAATCATAAAGCAGAATAAATGCTAGAAAAGAAGAATTGCAATGTGTGTGTCTGGGACTGGTAGAACAATTTATGGTCTGAGGGTGGGATGAAGGCCCTGCACTTCACCTCAGAAATCCTAAAAAGGGATTTTGTACCTTGGAAATGATGAAATAACTCAGGCCTTTTAATGTGGCTAATAATAAAATGCAAAGAATGTGATTCTGGGTCCTTCTATACAAGCATATGAAGCACAATATTACACCAATGATATTTGCCATGGAAGATTCTTTCCATAAGGAAGGGCATTGAATGCTGTACATGAGCACACACATGTACCCATATGTACACAACACATGCATATATGCACAATGTAACAAATGTATATAGTATTTAGTGGTCAGTAAATGCTCATTTTTATTCCATAACAGAAAACTAAGACTAAATGATTCTCATATAGAAAGCCAGGTATCTCTAATGACATGCTTATAAAGGTTCATTAAACCAAGTCACAGCTTACAGGAGCATTTCTGAATTATGGATTCTATGAGTTTAGAAGTGACACAAAATGAACAGTTTTACCCATAGAAATTTGTTTTGAAAAGTTTGGGAGATAATAATGAGAAGAAGAATAATTCAGAAAGTTGTCATGCTTTGAAAAATTTGTTGGTACAAGCATAACCTTCAAAATGTACTAATAATAAATCATGTGTTAGTCAAGAGAATCATCTCAGATCTGCCATTTCATTTAGCCCATAATTTGTTTTAAAACAGGACAAGGAGTACAGCAAAGTATTCTGCATAACTAAGGTGTGCTATGTTTGGGACAGGTCTCTTCCTACTTTACAATGAAACTTAGCAAGTACTGTGGTATATTAACAAAAAAGGGCATCAAGATTGAATTAATGTCTTACAATAGTACTTTGGGGACTAACTTAGGCAATTTTGCTCTTCTGATTTTTGGAAGGTTCATCATTCAATGAGCCATCTTGGAAGTTGACACCTGGTTTTCATCAGAGATCAGACCTGCTGGGGCTTGATTCAAATTTCCAGCATCCAGAACTGTGAGAAATGAAGCTCTATTGTTTGTAAAGGTAATAATGTATATAGCAACACATAAGAACTAAGGCACTATGATAGTTAATTAATTAATTAACTAATTGAGTGGCACTTCCAAGCTGAAATGAGTTAGCATTGTTAGGGCATGGAAGACCCATTTAAGGAGGAACGTTGTTTGACAGTATCAAAGGGGAACAGGAGGGGAGGATTTTGTGTTAATTTTCTTTGGAGAAGCTTCAGCTGTTCTTTTTGGCAGTGCTAAGGTCTTTCTCTTTGCCAATGGTGGCTGTTGATCTTTTTGAAGGAAGGAAGGAGCTCTAGTCTTCACCTTCTTGAGTGTGATATCCTGGTTCATCACTCAGATTCTTCAGCTTCCAGCATTGGCCCTCTCAGACTACCAACACAATCTCTCTAAACTTCTGTGCCATCCCTTGGGATTTCCAGAAGAGTCTTCAGCCTTCCATGGTGGGTTCTTTGAACTCCTGATACAGACTTGCACTGAACATTGCCATGGACCCTATGCCTTCAGCTGGGCTCTTGCAGGGCATTTCCATGGGATTGAGGTCCTCTGTTGGATTCCCCCAATCTCTAGTACACTGACAGATCTCTTGTGCTCTTCTACATTTGATTCTGTGAGCAAGTATTGTAACCTACTCTTGTATTGTGTTGTCTTAACAAATGCTAATGCAAGCACTTTCTATTCAATATTAAAAATTATAAAAGGACAATCAACACAGTTGTGTGAGCATTCTTTGGTCTTGTATATTTAGTCCTTTTTTAAAACTTGATTTCTGGAAGAATCCTACACCCAATCTTATCTATTGTGCCAACTTTAGAAGAATAGTCACAATTAAATAGTTTCATTATCTTTGTTTCATGTGATTTGAGGCAAGAGAGAGAAAATAAAGAATAAAAATATACCATATGACCAAAGGAATTCTTTGTCTTGGTACAGTATTTATACTTTTCCTTCTGATTGTATCTGTAGTTCTTACTTGATAATACATTCGAGTCTTTTATAAATAATTTTATTGAGAAAGAAATATCAATGAGACAGTTTCACAACCGATTAATGGCATATTTACAGTAATTAATACATTGCATATTATTGTCTTAGTGGTCATTCATTGTACAAGATGCAGACATGATATCCTGTCTCAAGCACTATTATAACAAACCTCTCTATTCATTGAATTAAGAAAGTTAAGCTGTATATCTATCCTAACTATTTTGAGTATACAAATACAAAAGGGTCGTTCATTTCTATCCCTCTTTTTTGATTAGTTTTGTCAGAGAAGGGAATTCCATTGTCATTTAAATACTGTAGGTACTTGAATTCAGTAGAATCTCCCAATAGAGTCCAGTAGTTCATAACAGTAGTAGGTTTTCTATAAGACTGGCAATGTCCAAAGTTGTTGACTTGAGCTTTTTTACAGCTCAGCATATTAATGTAGCTTTACTTTTTATACTTTATTTTCATACTTTTCTCCTGGATGATTAAGATCAGCATAAAGCAAGACCTATGTAACAAGAAATGTAACTTTTTTATCTGACAAGATCAGTCAAATCCACTCAAGATTTGACCTGGAACCCTGTACCGCAGTTTGTAGATTCTTTGTGAGTGTCAGCCATGTGAATAAGTCATGGCCATTGCTGGACCAATTTGCTCTCTATGAAAGCGTGAGAGATTGTACTCTGTCCATGTGACTCTCCTTAGGCATGTTCTACATCATCAATCACATTCCTTTGTGGCCCCATAATCTCCTTCATCAGAAAATTTGGGACACCACTGAGTTACACAATGTTACAGTATAGGTTCTCCTATGTTGTGAGTCCTCACTGTCCTTGAAAGACTAGGGCCAAATACATTCAAATCTTAATTCAGATCATGGAGTTTTTAATTTTAATATTCTAAAAAATAAACTCCATATTAAGTTAAAGGAGTTATTCATGATTTTTCTCTCTGAATAATAGTGATAATAATAGTAAATAATAATTTATTTCTCTGGAATGCAATTAAAATCATTACACTAATTTCTTATGCAAATATGTCAAAGTTGACAACTTTTATTCTGTTTATAACTCATTGAACACTTAGTGATTTAAATGGAAAAAAATGCCACTTGGTACCCAAACTGAAACATAATAGGAGATAATTAGCAATTTACAAAATATAATTATACTTGTTTAGTTTAAAATCTCTGAAGGAATGGCAGAAATCCACCTGAGCAAGTCATATTCCACACTCTAAGAATCAGATTCTTTGTGATCGATCATTGATTCCTTGGTCATTTACATTAGCACCTTAGTTGTCATTTCCTGTGTTCAGTGTTCTTTGCTGCAAAAACACAAGCATACTTGACTGATTAAATAGATAAGTCTTCCAAAGGGATTTTGGGAGTGTGAATACTGTGAAGCTATTAGACAACAAGTCTAAAGTTCATTTATATACTATGTTTACTAAATGACATAATTGCTTATTAATAAAACATCAATTTTCTTTGGAGCTATGCTTTTCAGATATTGTTACATTGCTACGAAGAGAAAGAGACTGATCATCTCTGCCCTCCTTGCTTTAACCACCAGCTTATTGCATTAATAGGCTGAAGTGAAGTAATATGCCTGAGTTGTGTCACTGAAGCCTAGCAAGTGACTACTTGGTATTTTCCAGCTTCTTGGGTTAGAAATTAATCATAAAATTGAAAGTTCTCCAAATATATCAAAGTGCAGTGTTCTAAAACTTGAGAAAATATTTGTAACTTGTAGGGATTAAGAAGAAGAAGAAAGTAGACAATAATTATAGAGAAAGCACAGTTTAAAGAATTTTTCAAAACATCCTCAGAAAAATTTTCTCTGGTCAGTGTTTACCATTACTCAAATGCCTCAAAGGTATTACATGTGAAATATTTGGAAGGATACTATGAAGTTAAACATCCCACTTCCCCTTTACTCTGAATTTTTCATTTAATCTATGCTTTTGTAAAAGAGTTTTATGTAAAGAAATTTTGCTTACTCATTAGCTGTCCATTATTATCCTAATGGGCCCAGCATAATCAATGTGAATTCTAAAAAGCAAATAAGAAGCAGAAGTATAAGAGAAATATAGCAGAAGAAAAAAGAAATGAAACTAAAGGGGAAGTTAGAGTGACTCCATGGCTGAAGGGAAAACAGTCATGAGGCAAGAAAAGGCCATCTTCACTGGTAGAAGTTGAAATCCGTCCTCTGCCTAATATCCATCAAGGAAAGGAAGACCTCAGACATACAATTTCAAGGAACTAAATTTTGCTAGCAACCTGAATAAACTTGGAAATGAACATAACTTTAATAGCTATAAAAAGTAACACAACCCTACTGACAATTTCTTTCTCTCCTTCTGATATCTACAGTAGTAAACTAATGGAATCAGGAAATGTTTACCCCTATGAACTACAG
>NDGN011472949.1:0-10423 GCA_002564285.1 Tympanoctomys barrerae
TGAGATATATAAAGTAAAGCCATATTAATATGCTGAGCTGTAAAAGGCTCTAGTCAACAACTTGTGTGGATAACTCACTACTATTGTGGACTCCTGGATTGTGTTGGATTGTTTTGCTGAATTGAAGCATCTATAGTATTTATATGCCAATTAAATACCCATCTCTGACAGGACTAAACAAAAAATGGGGATACAAAGGAAGGACCATTTTATATTTGTATACACATAATAGTTGGGATAGGTATGCAGTTACTTTCACTTAATTCAATGAGCAGAAAGATTTGTAGTAATAGTGTTTGGACAGCATAGCCTGTCTGCTTGTTGTACTATGGATAACCACTAAGAAGATAACAATGTACAATGTATTAATTTTTTTTTTATTCCTGTGGAACCAGGGATTGAACTCAAGCCCTTGGCACTTGCCAGAGTAAGCACTTATTCTACTGAGCCATCTCCCCGGCCCAGGATTTTTTTTTTTTTGTTCTGAATGCCTTCAGGGCAGGTTTGGCTGGCTTGAGTTGTGGGGATCAAACCACAGCAACCTGAGCCTGATTGCTTTGTTGAAGCAGCCACTTAAAGAACTGAGCTAAGGGGCAGGCCCTCATGTATTAATTATTGAAGATGTCCTATTAACCAGCTTTGAAACTGTCTCATTGATATTTGTTTCTCAATAAAACAAAAAAATTAGGAAGAAATAAACCAGAAAAAACGATATTTAATTAGCCCACACTTTTGAGATTCAGTTCATAGCTGGTGGCTCCAAGGCAGGATAGCACGGTGCAGGGGCCTCACAGAGAAGAAGCAGTTCATGGCAGGCAGAAAGCAGAAGGCACCTACTCAGCAGGCAATATGTAAGAACAGCATCTCTCTCTCTTTCCCTTCTGTTTTATCCAGGCTACCCACCCTTAAGACAAGTAGCACTCACATCCTATTAATCCAAGCACTGGACCATCAATCCATCCCACCATCACATCCTTGATCACAACATAACAAACCCCAGATCCAGCCACCTTTGAAGAACCCTGTCTATGGTCTCATGGGGCTTTGAGGGTACATCTTGACACAAGCCATAACACCTGGTATCTTCAGTGCTGAAGAGAGATGAGACATGTAAATTTAGGACAAGCCAACATCCTCCTGTCAGCTTTTAAAAAGACACTCCCTAAACAAGTAACATGGCTATATGAAAAATAAAAATACATTTAACCCAAAATTTTAAGGTAACAAAAGACAGCTACAAAATAAAAGTCAATCTTTGTTTTACTTTTAAGTATTTATTGCATAAACATAGGCCCAGATGAAGAGTTACTGCCCCTGCTCCTCGCAAAATCTGCTTTTAAATACCTGATTGCATCAGAACAAAATGCAAATCATGCTTTTGATTGGTAGTAGCTTAAGGGCCCAGAAGTTTGTCCTTCATACCTATGGTGGTTTTTAATGACAACAGCAGACAAGATAGCAACAAAATCTTGAAAGCTATGCAGTAGATGGATAAAGAATAACTGCTGCTCATTAAAGATAGCTAGGTACTAAGTATGTGAAGAAGGTACCACAGGGCAGCCAAGAGTTACAGTATTCTAGAAACATTCAGGAACTGGACATACCAAGTATCTCTGTGGGCAGAGTGGGGAAGAGGAGGTTCTGTGCTTGGATTTCCATGATCTCTACATTTCTTCTTCCATTTTAGAAACGGAAGATCTGTGTGTAAGATTTGACCCCATTATGGCAGAAGCCTAGAAATTTATTTTCAAAAGCTGCACTATCAAATGGGCTTGGAAATGTAGGCTAGGTGACTCAGTGAAACTGGGAATTGAGTTAAAGTTCACATACTTAAGCATAAGGTATTCCTTTTTTTCTCACTATCCTCACCTTACTTCTACTTGGCTTCCAAAACCCTAGCAGCCAGATGTTTAGCTTTTCTCCACTCCACCCCTTTCCTACCCCTACAGGGGACACTAAGATCTGTCGGATAAAATCCAACCCATGCGCCACTCACCAGCTCATGAGCCCCAGGGAAGAGCTTTGTTTAGAGAGGGGGCTTTCCTAGAAATCATAAAGTCACCAACTAGAAAAATCACATGGCTGGTAAATTTGCATGGCTATGCCTTTGTCTAATTCAAACACAGATACTATGGTGGTTTACTGCAGTCTATTGAAAGGTACCTCCAAGTGGTCAAACCCTTGCCTCATTGTCCTACAGTGCAATGTGACAGTCTACCAGTCTCTAGCCCCAATACACACACACACACACACACACACACACACACACACACACAAATTCCAACAGGCATTTTAGCAGTATACATTCAAAATATAAATGGACAACCAAAGTGCATCAGTGGTAAAGGAAATCTCAGACACCAAAAGCCAAAACATCCAAACAAAGAAAGAATTCAGAGGAAAGAAATATGATTTTTAAAAGACTAAATAAAACTTGAAACAATGGGGATAACAACTGCCTTCATCATTGGTTGTTATTAACAGTAAATGTTATAACATTAAATAATGCATAACTGCTGCTTAGGCAAGCGCAAGGACCAGTCTTTGATCCCCAGCCACACCCTGGCTGCACTGAGCTGGCCACAAAGACCAGGTGTGGTAGTGCACACCTGTAATCCCAGCACTGGAGAGGCTGAAAACAGGAGGATCAGATCACTATGAGTCTGAGCTGCGTAGTGTGATCATGTACCAAATACATAAAAATAATTTTTAAAAATAAAATACAATGGTAAACATGAGTAAATATGGTATCAGAACTTAAGTACCTCAAATATACCAATACATCTGCAAAGGTCTTGTTTCTACATCGCGAATTTAACCTGTTTGAAAGATGTTAATTAATAATACATTGAATTTGTTTCTACTATCTTGTTTTGGGTTTTGTTTCTTTTATTCTTTGCTATCTCTTTACTTTTATTGAACTAATTTTGCTTAGTTTCCATGCTTTTCTCCTGTCAGTTCAGAAGACACAATTTTAGTTAATTTTTTTAGTGCTCCAAAGTTAATTATCCATTAAACAAAAGTATGTTTAACTCTTTTCTTGTTGCTCAGCATGTCAGGTTTTTTTTTTTTTTTAATTTCTTTTTTTTTTTTTTTAATTTTAGGGAAGAGTCTACAGGGTGTTTGGGGTCTTACTACTAGATTGGACTTGTAGTGATCCACCTGTCTACAGACTCCCAAATGCTAGGATTAAAGGTGAGTGCCACCGCGCCCAGTCTCAGTTACAGTCTTAGAGCACCCTGGGGGCAGGGCCAGCACAGCAGGCCCAGGGATCGAACCCCCAGCCCCTGTGCTTGCTTGCAGGCACTTTAATCTTCTGAGCTGTTTGGCCATCCCCTCAGCACATTAGTTTTAAAAATAAAAAAATATTGCTGTTTATAGTAAATAAACATATTTACAAATCTTTCTGTGTTCACTGTGCTGATGACTTACTTTTACTTTAGTCTTGCTTTTCTTATTCTACTAATAATGATTTAATGTAAAATTTCTTTATTCTAATGTAAATGATAATAAACTTTTAACCTTTCTCTAACTGAATATATATAATTTTTCTCATAAAATATAGTGGTAGTTCTAGCTGAATATAATATCAAGCTCAAAGAAAGCTTCTTCTTAATACATATGTGCCAAATAAATAAATAAATAAATAAATAAATAAATAAATGTGTAATTCAAAGGAAACAGAAGGGGACCACCAAGGCATCAAAGAAGGTTAATGTGATAACATATGGTTTCTAGAAATGCATGTTGGTTCACTTGTTAATAAACAACAACAGCAAAAAAATGAGAATGTGTTTTATAAAAGAAACTTTGTAGAAAGAAACATGGCTTTTAAAGTACTAGTTAATAAAACATGAATTAAGCAAATGTTCTCAATAAATGTTCCTAAAGCTACTGGTCAGAAACCCAACTCATTATGTGTAACAAATATCTATTAAAGTGTATGAACCAATGTGTTTCAGCTAATAAGGACCAGAGAACAGCATCTGATTTTAGTTGTCATGATTATACGGAACAATAAAAAGTCCATCAGGGTTTGCCTTTCTTTATCAATGTCCCTGAAGATTAACAGGCATTGCTAGGCAACAAAGAGAAACACAAAGGCAGAAATTGATGGTAGAGTACTAAAAACAAAAAAGAGTACAAGACAGATTTCTAAACTCATCTTTGGAACAATGTTTGTTTTACCTTGTTTTGACTATGAATTGAATTTATCAGAAAATCTGAAAACCTCACATTGCATTAGAGTTTAATTGTAGTGTTACAATTTCACTTAATCTAGATAAAAAGAGGCAATTTATTTCTTCATTTGATGTTAGCAATGTAGGTGGTCTCTGTATCAAGCCATTTTATAGATGTCAATGCCATTCAATTACAGCTGTGTATTTCCCACCATTTGTGGATTTCTGCCACTTTTATTCATTCAGTGATTTTTGTATAATAGAACGTATTAAGTCAGGACACTGCTTTCCCAGAAATTTCCTGGAAGAGCTCAGTCTAACATCCAAGTAAAAGTTCTTATGGCCTTCCAGTGCTATGTAAGATATTCTTATGAATAAATATCAAGTAGAATGACATAAAGTTTTTACTCTTGTGTAGAATGCATTTGTTCTGAAACTGGCTTTATGTTGAACAAGAAGAGGGTGACTGACAAAAATTTCAGGTTGACTCTTTAGAAACAGAAGGGAAATCATTATTATTTCTAAAAAAAAAATATTGAATAAGCCCTGCACAAACATCAGGTCAATGGAATTCTTTTCTTTCTCCAACTATCATCTCAATTTAGGACTAAAAGTATCAATTCAAGACTTGCTTGAGTTTTTAAAAAGAATTTTGTTATTAAGTTCACTCCCCAAAATTCTAAAGGGAGAGAATTTGTTGTGAAGTTTTAATTAACATTTATAACAGCCTTTATGTTAAATGTATAATCCAATTTGTCTCTGATTGTTTCATACACACATGGTAATACATAATTATTGCACATGATACACTGGTAGGCATTTTACAAAATGTAGAATATTATTACTTTAAATTATCATAAATATTTTATTTAGTATACCTTTAATTTTATGATGCACTGGCTATATTTAAAATTGAATCTCTCATGAGGAACAGAACTGCTAATTAGCATGCCATTCCTATGGGAAAATGTATAATTCATCTTTACTCATTGTCATTCACTCATTTTTAGCTTTATGGCATGACTTCTAATGAAAAAATGTTAAAAAAGTCAAATATTAGTTCTTTTAGGGAAAGCATTCAACAAAAGAATTTAGTAATTACCTGCTAAGATTTTATTATATACAAGTATTTCCATGAATTTTGCAATGGATAAAAAAAGAACAAAACATAAATTTTACTTCAAGAAACTTAAAATCTGGTAGAAAAGATTGACAAACTTACACCTTGGCGAGGCTACCAAAGCCTAAAAAGAAAATGTTTGATAATTACAGAGTATTTTAAAGATTGTCTAATAATTATATCCTCATTCTAATTACTGTAGGAGAAATTGTATATACTGAAAAATCTGCATATTTGCATAAAGTCAGTGAAAGAAATGTGGAAGAATCATTGAAATAAAATGCAAAATCATTTGCAAATTAGCACTTAGAATAGAGAAAACAGCTAACTGAGAAAGAGACTTAGGTGATAGCCTTTTAAGCAAACAACTAAGAGGTACTCTGGGTAACACAGAGACTTTAGACTTTATTTTTTCAAAGTTTGTGTTGCAAGTCAAATTATGTGATTAAATTATCCAATCATGTAATTATCGGGAAACTATGCCAAAATCCAAATAAACACATATTATTCTTTCTACATTCTAAGAACAGCTCATGGGGCTGTGAAGATACTTCTGTAGTTTAAGCACCTGCCTGGCAAGTGAAAGGATCCAGGTTTAATCCCTGGTACTGCCTGCTGTGGTGGCCACTAAAACAGGGTGTGGTGCTGCACACCTATAATCTGAACACTGGGTAGGATAAGACAGGAGGATCACTATGAGCCTGAGCTTGGTAGAGAGATCCTGTATCAAATAAATCTATACAAAAATAAATTATTTTTTACAAATTTTAAAAATAGCTCAGAATTTGCAGATGAAATTTTATTAATTATAAAGAAATAAAGTTTTTTAAAAAATAATTTGTAATCTTTAGTTTTATTTTACAATTAAAGTCTTATTTTTATTCTTATTTAATATAAAATGAAGGCTATGTTTTTAAAAAGTACCAGTTAGAATTAAGACAGAAAAAATTAGAAGTGATACAGAATTTCACTTAACAAGGTAATATGAATTTCACAGTATTTGTTGTAATTCATGTTGTCTTCCAACCAGTTATTCATGTTACCAGATATATGCATGTAAAATTGAAAGAAAGAAAAAAATGTATAAGAAATTAAGAGAAAAAGCACAAACAATTGAAAAAAGGAGATAAAATAAATTAAGCATTAAATGTTCCTTTCCATAGACCAGCAGAAATGCACAACAGATGTCCAAACCATCCTGCTTACATAATAGATAAATCTTTCCCCCCCACTCCCTCTCCTGTTCTTTCCAACTCAGTATCTCTTTCGTTTTGAATAAGTTCATTCTCTTTTCTCAGTATTTACTGTACCCTTCAGATTCCATTTTTCTCTTTCAGATTCCCACACTAAGGAGACAATATGATGTTTGTACATGTAGGTCTGATTTATTTCACTGAAGAGTTTATTCTCTAGTTGCATCCATTTACTGATGACTCAAATTTTTCCTGTATTATAGCTGAATAATATTCCATTGTATAAAAATACACATCTTTATCCATTCTTCAGTTTATGGACATCTGGCTTGTTTCCAGGATTTAGCTGTGACAAATTGTGCTGCTATAAACATGGGTGCACATATATCACTATGGTATGAGGTTTTTAGTTCTTGTGGAAAAATAGCCAGGAGGGGAATAGCTGGGTTGAATGGGATCTTCAATCCTTCTTTTGAAGGAATCTCTATAATGATTTCCATAGTGGCTATGCCAGTCTGCACTCCCACCAACAGTGCAGAAGGGTTCCTTTTTCTCCAGAGCCTCTCTAGCATTTGTTATTGGCTGACTTCTTGATGTTAGCCATTCTTTCCGGGGTGAGACGGAATCTCAATGTTGTTTTAATTTGCATTTCTTGAATGAGCAATGATGTTGAACATTTTTTCATATATTTACTTGCCATTTGTATTTTTTCTTCTGAGAAATGTATATTCATCTCAGATGCCCATTTTTGGATTGGGTCTTTGAATTTGGGGGATTTGATCTTTTTTTAATTCTTTATATGTTCCAGATAGAAGGCCTTTGTCGGAGAGATAGTCAGCTATAATTTTTTCCCAGTTTGTGTGTTTTTCTTTTTATTCTGTTGTAGAATTGGTTTGAAGTGCAGAAACTTTTCAAAAAGATGGGATTCCAGTTGTTGATTCTATGAAGCATTTACTGTGACATTTGGTTTTTGTTCATGAACTCTCTACCTACTCCTATGTCTTTAAGATTTCTATCTTCATTTTTCTCCAGAAGATTAAGTGTTTCAGTTTTAATATTTAAATCTTTGACTTACGTTGACTGCAGCATGGTGATAGGTATGAGTCTTGTTTTAGCCTCCAGTGTGTGGAAAGCCAGTTTTTCCAGAACCATCTATTAAAGAGGCTATCTTTCTTCCAGTCAGCATATTTGGTCCTTTTTATCAAAGATAAGGAGGCTGAGTGTGTTTAATGCACACTATTTTTAAGAGGATTCCATCTGCTTAGCCTTTCCTTCAGTACTAAGCATCATATGAGGAAAACTATGAGTAGTCACCCTTGAAGGATAAAAATAATCCTAACAGAAAGAAGAAAATACTTGCTTGAGAAAGAGAGAGTACTATGAAAATGATACAGAAATAGGAAATTACAGACATGTTAACAAAAAGAAGAATTAGATTAATTGGACCTGAAAGAGCAATTGAAGTCATATTTTTTAAAAGGATTCTGAAAGTTCTATTTTAGTTAATAAACATAGTAATCCTCCAAGTTTATGTGTGTGGGTCAATGAATTGACCTAAGGAACTCCTGAGATTAGTTTGGTTTCATTTATATGGATGGAGTGGAGTAAGATTTGACCATGCTAGGTGAGTCCCAGATGAGTCTTCTATAAAACTGAGGCAAGAGGTAAGTTAGGGAAACCAAAAGCCATGACAGAGTGCCAAGAATGAGGGAGTAGTAGCACCAGAGTAGCTAAGGGAAGAATAGCTTCATAAAGTTTCCTTGAATTGAGGGTGACAATGAAGAAAATTTTAAAAGTTATGATGAAAGGTCAATAAAGATGGTCTTTATGAGAATGACAAATATCAAAAACTTAATTAGATATGTTTATCTTTGCAAGGCTTATATAATTGAGAATACTGCTAATCCAAAAAGTTAATATATTGGTATAATTTGTTTTCTAAAGTATAGCTATAATTTAACATTTTAGTCATGTTTTGAATCCTTGTGAATGCAATTTTGCTTTTCCTAGACCATTAGAAACTCACAAAATAGCTCCTGATTTCCTCATTGCTTTACTTATGATCTCTAGTCTAGGAGTCAGAGCTTAAGAATAAGTGTTTTGTATCTATTATTTTTCAGTAGTCTTCAAAAATCAATAATATATTAGTCATTCATTTATTGATTCATTTAATATTTATTGAGTTCACCTGAGTCTAGGTTACCATACTAAAGTCCTTAGTGTAATAAAATTTATACTGGAATAAAAAGGATAATCACTAAATAATCTAATACTGATTATGATGTCAGGTGCTTTGAACTTAAAACAAGGCAAAGCACAAGGAAAGGAGGCAACGTGATTGAGGATCAGGGGTTCCTAGGTAGGACACTTTAGGAAAGGATAGGGTTTCTGAAGAAGTTACATGTGAGCACAGACTTGGCGAATTCCTGAGATGATGTGGACACATCAAGAGAAAATGTTGCAGGTAGAGTAAACAAGTGGAAGGGCCCTCACACAAAAGGGTGTGTGGTATATCTGAGAATCAGCAATGAGGCCAGTGGGGCAGAACAGAATGAGTACAAACTGTTGGAGAAGATGCAGGTAAGGTAGACAGGCACTAGAGTATATAGGAACTAGGACTTTACAAAATGAGAAGCCACTGAAGTATTTGGGAGAACTGAGGTGATATAATTTTATTTATGTTTCAATGACTCTTGACAAGCGTGGCAAATGGATGTGGGATGGTGTTACAATTTGGATTGATCCACCTTTCAGAAGGTGACTGAATCATGGATGTGTTATAGTGAATGTGGTGTCAGGACATAGGGCCTAGTCAGAAGAAGCAGGTCAGTCTGGAAGGTTGTATCTCCCTTCCTCACTCCTACACTCTCTTTCTGCTTCCTGAACCCCAACATGAGCAGTTTTGTCTACCCCACCCTTCTACCATATGGTTCTACTTTGGAGCCAGCTGACCACAGAATATAATCATGATCCAGGAAAACCCCACCTCTCCTCCTTTAAGCTGTGGGTATCAGTTAAAGTGACTAATACAGATGGCAAGACTGAAGAGTGCAAAGAAGACTGAAGTGGTTCAAATACAAAAAGATGCTGTCGTACATGAAGGTACAAGTGGTGAAAGAGCTGAGGGTTTCTTATTGTTCTTCAAGACAGTCCCAACAGGACATTTAAGTGGACTGTTTCCTGTGAAGACAAGGGGAACAAGGACAACTGTAACTGTGCTAATACCATTCTAAACATCAGCTATCTCTCCAAGCACCTCTGTCAAGGAGTACCATTATTAGTCTAAGGATTTCATTAATGAAACTGAAAATTAAAGTAGACTGATAATGTAATCCTAGCACTAGGGAGACAGAAAACAGGAGGATCACTATGAGTTCAAGCACACAAAAAAAGAAACACCTAAAAAAATAGTAGGCTGATGATCTCCTAGACACCAGTGGTATTTACACAACAGAAACACATAAACTGATCATCCAAAAGAATAAATATTCACAGGAGCACTATTCTATAGGGAAACATTGGTCTTCCTGCTAATGGTTCTACCTGGGGAGACACAGCAGCAGAAAGATAGACAAGAAGATAAAAGCTGGGCTAGGTGGTCGCTAGTCCTGCCTGACTGGCAAGACTAACTGAACTCCACAACAAACTGATCCTTTATTTATGCTTTTGCAAAGTTAGTAACAGGTGAAGCAAGGTTGCCTAGCAACTAATCGCTGATCTGAACCAGACAGGATGTTTTTCTCCTCAGGACTCAGGTAGCCTGTATGCTTTAGGCACTGAGGCCAAGTCCCAGTTACACAAATTCGATCAATTTCCTACCTTCCTGTGGCTCCCAACATATCTCCCTTTTTGTGTTGTTTTGTCATAGATGGGTGTTCCATTGCAGTTAGAGAAGCTGTATTTGGAGAAGTCTCTAAAGGACCTTTTCA
>NDGN011472950.1:0-16635 GCA_002564285.1 Tympanoctomys barrerae
AGAGACAGACAGAGACAGAGAAGGAGAGAGAAAGAGAATAAGGAGGTACAGAGATGTAAATTGAGAGGTGGAAGCCTAAAGACTGATATGAAGAGAAGCAGTGACAACTCAGAGCAAGAGAAAAGGAGAATTAAAGTTGGAAATGGAGATTACCTCAAGAAATAGAAAAACAGGCAGGGGAGATAGCCCAGTAGAATAAGTGCTTGCCTGGCAAGCACAAGAGTCTGAGATCAAATCCCCAGTTCCGAAAAAAAAAAAAAAAAAAAGAAAAGAAAAGAAAAAAGAAAAGAAAACAAAACAAAACAAAAAGAAAGAAAAGAAATCGAACAATACATATACAACATATACAATACAATACATATACAACAATAGAAAATAAAAAGTACATACAGAGACAGAGAGATTGAGGAATATAAATGAAAGAAAAAAATCAGTGGGCAGGAAGAGAAGTAGAATTGTGGAAAAATAGCTGGAGCCCAAATGTGTGAGGGACTTAAAATCAATTGTCTTTTTCTTTTTTTTAAAATACATTTTTATCTCTTGTACTTGGGATCAAACTCAGGAAGTTGCACTTGTTAGGTAGTCGCTAGAAGTCAATTCTTCATAGTGGCACAGGGAGTTGTGCAATGGTAGTTTACTAATTTTAATGTTTTTCATACATTTAGTGGTCATAATAATTCCATAAAGAACTTTGCTTCTTCACTACTGGCACCCTGAAATACAGTTCGGACAAAAGCAGCAAGGTAATTGTTTGATTGATAATCTTATCTCTATGTTCAGAGCAAGGTGATACCTTTGAAGCCTTTAGCAACTGCTGGTGTCCCTGTGTCCTTCAGTTTTCTGAGTAAATATTTATATTTCTTAAAATGTTTGCCTAAGTATCTTTGTTGCCTTCCATATCCCACGGATGTCCAGTGAGGAGTGCTCAGTTGGCTTGGTGTAGCTGCCCCAGCTGTCAGCCACGTGCTCCCTAGTGTCAGGTACATAAGGTGTTCTGGGTTCGTCTTCTCTCTCTCCTCCTTCTTGCAGTCAGCCATTGCTCAGCTGGCTAGTACTGTAGGGGGAGGGGCTTTCAGACACCACAGTACAGAAGTTAGCTGTGCTCAGGATGTCGAAAGCACTGGTGCATTCTAGATTTTACTTTAGATAGCCTACAATTAAATAAAAAAATAATCATTTGACTTAAAGTATAGATGTGAAGGATTTTATTAATTTTTTTAGATGGTTCCTTTTTTTTTCAATCTTGCATTAAAAGCTGGTCTCCTAGCAGTATCAGCTCAAAGATAAATGTAAACAATACCAAAATCTTGCTAATAGTACTTGGCTCATTTGGTACATTTAAGATTTTTAGTTCTCTCTCTTTCTCTCTCTCTCTCTCTGACTTTCTGTCTTTGTCTCTCTCTCTCTCTTTCTCTCTCTCTCTCCCCCTCTCTCTCTCTCCTTTGTTTCATTCATTTTTTCTTTCATCTTTAGGCTTCCAAGCAAGCTACTGTTTAGAGGTAATTATACTCTATGTGTGCTGCAAAAATAGCTCAACAGTCTAAGTGCCTGCCTAGGCAACCGTGAGAACCTGAGTTTGATTCCTGGCACCACGTGCCATGCTGGCACTGCCCGGAGTGCGCTGAGCTAGCCACAGAGATAGATCGGACCTGGTGGCACATGCCTGTAATCCAGCACTGGGAAGGTTGCAACAGGAAGATCAGTATGAGTGCAAGCTGGGTAGTGAGACCCTGGGCCAAATACATTTTTTCTTTTTCTTTCCTTCTTTTCTTTTTCTTTTTCTTTTTCTTTTTCTTTTTCTTTTTCTTTTTCAGTACCAGAGATTGAACTCAGGACAGTGCACTTGCCAGGCAAGCACTTATTCTACTGAGCTATGTCCCTGGGCCCTAAATACATAACATTAAAAAAAAAATTATATTCTATGCTACCTTTGACGTATAGATAGCTTCACTGATGTAGTTTGTAGTTTTTAGTTTTTGAAACTGGTTTCCTTTAGTTTGTATTTGCAGTCAGCCATTGCATTTAGTTTGTATTTTAGTTTATATTTTTGTATTTGTTTATGCAGTGAAAACCTCTACTTACATCCAATGCAAAGATTATAAAGCATGATCCTTTTAGAGACGTTTAGAATGCCTTGTTTTGCACTATTGTTCAGCTTCATGAGCAAAATCTTAATTACTTGTGTGCAATATTTTTACTTTGCTTTCTTTTCATTCAAAACATATTATTCAGTTGGATAGTAATAAATTTTCCCTGCACCACCTGTGGAGAATATATTACACATATTTATCTAAATTTGGTGTTTGTATTTTGGACCTGAGGCATTTGATTTTATATATTTTAATCATTCTTTGATTTTCCAGCAACCAGATTTCATGTTTACACTAAAATAATGCACACACCTCAAAACTATAAATGCAGAAATCCAGACAATCGGTGTTTTCATTGTTTTATTCATTTATTATTAGGGTGTGTGTCATGCATGCATCTGAAATCTGTATATAATAATTACTGTACTAGAGGAAATAATAGTGAAGAATGTTAAGCGTAGGTTATCTGTCTCTGGTAGTTGCTCTGCTGCACACTCCAGCTATCCCATCTCATTTAATCTTTACGTGTACCACTTGAGGCTTCAAGTACCACTGACCTTAGCAAATGAGAAACTCAGGTTGATGCGATGAACCGACTTTGCTAAGGCTCTAAACTATGAAGTGATGGAGAGCCTATACCAGGGCTATGACCTTGACAGAAAAGGTGTTCATTCCACTTGCATTTTGTTACCTACAACGAGGGCTACTGTAATTTCACAAATGTGATTTTCATTTATATTTCCTCTTCAATGAATACCTCTTTTAGTCTCCTAGTCCATTTTCTATTGCGATATTCATTTTTATTAGTTTGTAATTGGCCTCAAACATTTTAGAGACATTAACCTTCTAGCCAATATGTAGAAAAGACATTACCTCATTACCTATTTCGTGAAGGTGTCAGTAACTAGAAATTCACATGTTTTTCCTCATAAAATCTACCAGTTTTCTCTTATGGCCCCTATTCTTGATGGTGTATCTCACCTGTAATTTGTATGTAATTTGTGAATGATAAATCTGAATGTTTTATGCTCACATTTTGGTTACACCTGAACCGTTCATTCAAGAGTATGTGTTCCCCTACAGTGACCCAATTGCCAGAGGAGAATTTATTGAACACCTAGTCAGCCTGGCTGCTCTGAATATACAGCTTCATTCTATAGTAATGTCTCACAAACCTGTAGATCTTTCTGGATTTTTCCACAGTGTCCCACAGGTCTTTCTCCTCTAGCCCCAGTGTTGACTTCTTCTAAGTGCTTAGCTTTCATAATCTGCTGGAGATAGCTTCCTATTTGATATTTTAGTTGTTTGTTTGGACTTTTGGGGGACATTTTTATTTAAATGTTTTTAACATTTTGTCTTGTCATACTTTAGTGTGACAGCAATATTTTCCTCCCTCACTTATAAACCATGAACGCTCTTCCCAGTGAGAACTTTCCTGGCAAGAGGTAGCAGTGCCTAAGGACCTGTGAGACCATCTGCACGTGGCCTGGGGACCTGCTCTCTGGTGT
Organism: Tympanoctomys barrerae; assembly: GCA_002564285.1. Classification (NCBI taxonomy): domain Eukaryota; kingdom Metazoa; phylum Chordata; class Mammalia; order Rodentia; family Octodontidae; genus Tympanoctomys; species Tympanoctomys barrerae. Next base: position 3,599 of record NDGN011472950.1, read on the forward strand.
TCCTGCATTAACTCCTATTCCTTGTTAGTTGCCCAGGTGATAGTTCCAGTTCCAGTTCCTGCTCGTTTGGTTTCTTAGAAAGCCTGGCCACTATGATGCATATTGTAAGACTGAATCCCCAGTCGACAGCTATCCTGCCTCTGTACTTCCTCCTTGCTTAACCCATTTAAGCAACTGACTACCACAAAACAGGGCCTGATATTTTGGGTATGGCCTTGTCCAGTGCTCTTTGGTGTAAATAAATCTGCCTCCAAGTGATGGGTTCCATTTTGGTGTTTCTCTTCACTGTTAAAACCACAGCAAAGGATGAAATACACAAATGTCAGGGACAGCTTTACACATTCCATTATGGATCGTCTAAATTCATATTTTAATTTATCAACAATTGTGATGGGATAAAATCTGGACAACCATTTTTAAGTTCTATTATTATTCAGTTATACTAGTTTGATCATCTGTCTTTGCATCCTTGACTCTAGATGAAATGCAGAAGTCAGGACACTCTGAGGGTACTGGGCGATGGGTGGGATGGATGTGTTCCACACACATGCCTTGACACCTGCCCAGATGTGAAGCTAGAGGAGAGACAGGGCAATGTATGCAATGGAGGGGCCGAAACAACCGAAATGTTAGATGAGTGTGTGAATCTGTCAAAATGAAATCTATTAATGTGCATAAACAACATAACCTGATATAAGAAAGATGTAAAAAAAAAATAAATAAATACAAGTTTCCCAGGTACATTTGTATAAACATTAAGTATATACCAAATATTTCTCAGAACCAAATACTTTGTATTTTTAAAGAAAACCTTGCAAGCGCACTTGAAGATCGTTTTGATTAGAGGATAGAGAAACTAAAAATTGACGCGTCACATGCGCTCAGGTCAGTTTCATCACTTTGCACAGTGTCTCGTGCGTCACCACCATTGATTCCAGTTTCTTTCAATTAGATGGATATAGGGATCACCTGATATATGGCTGGCGACTGCCCCACACTGTACTCACAGATGTGACTGTACATCAGGATGACAAAGAATTTTCATCTCACGATGGCAGCATTAACGAAGGAATGGTAAAGCTGTCACCGTTCCCACAAGGGCCAGGGCCCTGTTTTTCATACCCACCTCCCAACGTGTTCAGACTCTGTCAGCTTCAGTCCAGAGCTCTCAGCCCCAGGCTTCTCCCCCTCTGGTGAGGACTCAGTCCTGGCCACCACAGGGGGACGCTGCAGGAGCACGCAGAGGCAGAGAGGCAGGAAGGCTCCTCCCAAGCACCGCCCCTTGGGGGGGTCACCAAATGGGCTGTCTTTAACATAGTTCCTCAGCGACTGCTCTTGCCAGTGACTTAGTCAGGAACACCAGTGCCAACTCCCTGTTGTAGAGATCCCTTCATGTTTAGTAGTTTGGAGAGGGCTTTCTGTTCGCATCTGGTCTCTCTCCTTCTTGTAAGGCCAGGAGAAGCAGCCATGCTGTGGGCTGGGGCCCTGCTTCTAGCTCTCCTGCCAGCTGGTAAGTGCGCGGTTATTCTCCCACCCCCGGAAATGCCAAAGAATGCTATTAACTCTCCTTCATTATTTTGTGCTGTTTCCCTGGCAGGCAGTCAGACAACTCACAACATAGAAGGGGGAATGGTCTCAGTCACCAAGAAACGTGGGTCACATTTGACAATCACTTGTGACCTACGTGCAGGAAAGAGCTATATCCACTGGTACAGATTTCAGGAGGGGCAGGCCCCCCAGCGCCTTCTCTATTATGGCTTCTCCAAGACTGTGCTGGACTCGGGGCTCCGACCAGGGAAATACAATGCTTACCAAGCTGCAGAGCATATCAATACATTTGTAGTACGGAGTGTGGAAGAAGGTGATGCTGGTGTGTACTACTGTGCAGTGTGGACAGGCACGGTGCTTCGCACCTGCTCTGCGCTATGCTGAAAAGTTTGATTGTGGCCGCTCCTGGTGAACAGGATAGATTGCCCCCCGGCTCACTTCCTGCCTTAATACCCCCTATTACGTGATCCACTTCCGCTTGAGTGTTTAATTTGTATATCGTTCTTGCCAGAAGCAGTGTTTTTAAACAATAGCTTCTTCATAATTTCAATAAGAGATAAAATTTTTAATAACAGTTTAATTCAATAATATTACAGAGGTATAAATTAAAAGTGAAACTTTCATAGCCACCTACCATCATGAATATCTATAAGGGAGCATCCTGCTTTTGGTGCTCTTGGCTTGTCTATGTCATTGATAATCTTCTTCTCAGGTATATTCCAATTAGTTCTAAAAGTCACAGCATAAGCTTAGGCTGCTTCTCAGATCCCAGGATGGCCAGCAGCTCACTGTCTAAGTGACAGGCAACACATGGAAAGCAGGGTTCACATGACAAGTTCCCACCCTCAGCTCCCAGGTCTTCCTGATCCACATCTACAGCTCTGTCCTCTGCATGACCCCACCAAGGGGCTGAGTTCTTGTCCTCCAGCGTGGTCCGCCCTAGAGAACAGCCTGCCCCCTCATAACAACTTTATGTCTCTATATGCCACATGAACATGTGGACCAGAGCCCTCCAAACCCCTCACCTGGACTAAGTACTTGACCTCTTGCCTAAGGACTGTTTAAATTTACTTTCCCATATCTTTGTTTTAAACATTTCAAATCTAGACTAATACAATGCATAGCATCGTTGGGAGCTCAGAGGCTCACTTCAAGGGAGAGAAGTAGAAGGAAAAGATATCACCATATAGAGCGCCTGCAGCTAGAAATGGGCAGATATTGCTAAAGGTATGGCTGGTGGTCACCAGAAGCTGTGAAATTTCTAATGAGGAATAGTTACTCAATAATAAGACCACAATACCAATTGGGAGAAACGTGTGTGAGTTCTCATGACACAAAATACAGTTCATTTTGATAACAAAATGTGTGATTAATACAGTTTTTTTCACCCAAAGTAATATTTTCTTATTGCTAATCATATAAAGAGGCAACTTCTAGAGGAATATAAGAGGCAAAAAAATCCTTCCATCTTCCTATTAGCCTATAGCTCACTGTCTAGGAAGCGGATTTTCCCATCCAGGCATTTGCAAAGCTGTCACTTCTTAAAGGGTGCAGTGACAGAGCTGACTAGTCCTTCATTAAGCAATTCTATTTGGTTTGTTTCTGGGACTGAACGTAGAACCTTCTCACTGAGCTATATTCTCAGTCTTTAAAAATAAATATTTCAAATTTTAAAGACAAGGTCTTGCTAATTCTCTGGTTGCTCAGGCTGGGGCTCCAAATGTCCATCCTCCTGTCCCAGCCACCCAGACTGCAGAGATCACAGGTGTGTCCCACCGTGGAAATTCACATGGGGCTTTGCCTATGCCCTGGGTTGGCCACTTTCCTTGCTCCTCAGGACCTGGACTGAGCCAGAAGACCAGGGACTTGTGGAATGCACAGCCTTCTCATCTCCACACACAAAGGGATTCCACAGGTCTGGCTGCCAACACGTGCCCAGAGGAGAAGGCCATGGCAGGTATGACCTGTGTCATGTAGGTGTACTGAAACAATGAGAACTACCTGTGTGCAAAAGTCAAAAATACAAGGCAGGATGTTTTTAGAGATTTTAGACTCGATTCTTCATTATTTGTCATCTACACTAACAAAATTGTAATCAGTTATATTGAAGTTTTTATTTTGCTTCATTGATTCAAAACACATTATTCAAATTAATATGATAAATCTATCCACCGCCACATTCAGATAATATGTTATGCACATTTATTTAAATTTGGTGTTTGTAACTTGTGATCAGAAGCATTAAGTTTTATAAATTTTAATCATCATTTCATTTTCTAGCAACTGGATTTCACACTTTAATTTAAATAATGCACACGCCTCAAGATAACTCATACAATTAATGCTTTCAATGTTTTTATTCACTTATTATTTAGAGTGTGCATAATCGATCGAGTATTTCTGAAATTTGTATATAACAATTACTCTGGTAATAGAAATTATAACAAAGAATGCCTTGTAGGTGTTGTGCTGAGCACTCTAGCTATATAATCTCATTTACTCTTTATGAATACTGCTTGAGGGTTCCAGTAGCACTGAGCACAGCAGATTAGAAACTGAGGTTGATGGGATGAACTGACATTGCCAAGGTGGTAAAATACAAGGGCTAGCCCAGTGCTGTGGTCTTAAAATGAGATGTGTTCATTCAATTTGATTTTTCTTAACTGTAACAAGGGCTAAAGTAATCTCACAAATGTGGTTGTCATTTATAGTTCCTATTGAATGAATGTCACCTTTATATGAACTACCCATTATTCTATTAGAAGATTTATTTTTTTTCTTAGTTTCTACGTGGTCTCAAACACATTGGACAACACACAGAAAAGATATTTCCTCATTATCTCTTTTTTGAACATTTCAGTGAGTAGAAATTTGCATGTTTTTCCTCATAAAATCAACCAGTTTTCCCTTACAGTCCCTGTTCTTAGTAAACTATCTCACCATAACTTTTTTGCAATTTATGAATGATAACTCTGAATGCTTCGTACTTACCATTTGATGACACCTCAGTGCTATTTGCAAGTGGGGAAGTGTTCATTCCAGAGTATGTCTTCCCATATAGTGAGCCAGTCACCAGAGGAGGATGTATGGAACACCTCGTCAGCCTGGCTGCTCTGTGTGTGCAGGTTCACCCTCCTTTAAAGTCTCATCCACAGGTGTGGATCTTTCTGGATTTTTCCACAGTGTCCCACAGGTCTTTCTCCTCTAGCCCCAGTGTTGGCTTCTTTTAAGTGCTTAGCTTTCATACTCTGTTGGAGTAGCTTCCTACTTGACATTTTGGTTGTGTGGTTTTGACATTTTTGTTTTGTCACTCTCTACTGTGACAGCAACACTCTCCTCTCTCACTTTCCAGCCTGAGCCTCTATCCCAGGCCAGACCCTCCTGGCTCCAGGTAGCAGTGGATGAGGACCTGGGAGATCCTCCTGCACATGGCCTGGGGCTCTGCTATCTGGCTTCTGTGGCATTACCCCTGTCCCTGCATACATGGTCCCTTGGGACAGAGGATGAGCAGCCCAAATATCTTACTTGCCTGACTTCCCAGGGTTCATTGCAGCAAAAGATGAATTACTTGAGTGAGACCAAAAACAGTATCTGTCAGGGACAGTTTTTCAACATTCCATTATTGATAATTTAAGCATATATTTAAATTATGAATAAATTTGGTGGGAGAAAATCTGGGCAGTCACCTTACCATGCTGTCTTTATTTCATTACACTAGTTTGATCATCAATCTTTCCATCAATGGATCCAAATGAAATGCAGAAGTCAGTGCACTTCTGGGGGTACAGGGTAGTGAGGAGTGGAAGTGATCAAAACTAGTCCATGCATTGAACACCTCATCAGTGAGAAGTAAGGCGGGATGTTAGAAAAGAGAGGGTAGCGCAAGGTGTGAAAGCAATGGAAATATTTTATATACACATATGAAGCTGTCAAAATGAAATCCACTAATCTCTATAATCAGTAGCACTAATGAAAAGATGTGGAAAAATAAATACAGCACGCATATGTCAATTTGTATTTTGAAAAACGTTGTGTGTGAAAAAATATTTCTTGGAGTGGCACCTTGTAAATTTTTTAAACTACATCTTGCTTTCCTATGTGATGATCATTTTGACCTGGTGAACACGACTATTGAAATAGTTGACCGGGGCCTGTTGACCTATGTCTCTTTCGCTTTGGCCCAGTGTCACAAGCAGCCAACATCACTGACTTTATTTCCTTTAGTAAACTGGAGTCAGGGATTATCAGGGTCTCTGTTTTGTAGCTGCCCAAGTCTGTCCACAGATATGTTAGAGTGTTCGCGGTCAGTAATGAAGAGCTTTCATCTCAGGATAAGAACACGGTGGAAGAATTAACACAGAGAGACTGAACGCAGCGAAGTCAGGGTTCTCCCAGGGAACTGGCTTGTGCTACCCAGGCTCAGCCTCTCTCCGGGTTCACAGAGCCGGCCTCTGCAGAGCGCTCAGGGCCCCGGGCTTCCCTCGCTCTGGTGAGGACGTGCACCCGGCGGCCACAGGGAGGCGCTGCAGAGCAGGCAGGGGCTCCTCGCAGGCCCTGCCCCTCTGGCCAGCAGCTGGGCTGTCTTTCTAAGAAAGTTCCTCAGCTGGGGCTCCAGCCTGCCACTCAGTCAGGAAGACCAGCGCCGGCTCAGTCTTGCAGGGATCCCTTCAAGTGGAGTAGGATTTGTGTTTGGAGAGGGCTTTGGTTCTTCTCAGCTGGTTCCTCTCCTTGTAAGGCCCAGGAGAAGCAGCCATGCTGTGGGCTGTGGCCCTGCTTCTAGCGCTCCTGCCTCCTGGTAAGTGTGCAGCTGCCTGTGAGGCACATTTTTCCCCCCGAGCCGTGTGAAAGGATGCCACGAACTCTTCTTCACTGTTCTGTGCTGTTTCCCCAGCAGACAGCCAAACATCTTCCAACATGGAAGAGGGAATGACGGTAATGAACAGGCCGCGCGGGTCCTATGTGGAAATCACTTGCACTATCCATATAAGAAGCAACTACATCCACTGGTACCGATTTCAAGAGGGGACAGTCCCACGACGCTTGCTTTATTATGATTTCTCCAATTCCAAAGCTATGTTGGATTCCGGACTTCCGAAAGGGAAATTCGATGCTTATGTAGGTACAGGAGGAAAGAGCAGTAAATTCGTAGTGCGGAACGTGGAAGCGAGTGACTCTGGGGTGTACTACTGCGCAGCCTGGACTGGCACGGTGCTTCACGCCTGTGTGACTCTACACTGAAAAGCTGGCTGCGGCTGCTCCTGTGCCCAGGACAGCGCAGTCCCCGGCTCGCTTCCTGCCCCCACTTCACCGTGGTGTGATTGGCTGACACTCATAAATATCTGTCAAGGGCCCTGCTCTTTCTGATCAGGTTCTCCCAGGTCACTAACCATGGTCATGTCCTGTGTGCCCCACTTATTCTATTTGTTTGAAGTGACAGAGTCAGCTGAGGCTCCTTGCCAGGTCCCAGGGCAGATCTGAGCCTGTTCTTCCAGGCCAAGGCGGCTCCTGCAGACCCAGAGGTCATGTTACCAGGTTCTGCCTCCCAGATCTTCTCTCGGGGTCTGCCTGGTCCACTTTGCCCTCCCCACCCTCTTCATGGCCACCCAGGGGCCTGAGTTCTGGGTGCCCTGGAATGGTTAGTTTCTTCTAGGGTGGGTGAAGGAGGATAAAAGAAAACCATACTTTCCCCTTACCAAATTTTATATCTCTTCAGCAGACCAAGAGGGTCTTGATGGACCTCCAAAGCCCTCCTGAGGGCTAAAAAGTTAGAACCTTCTACTATTGAGTGTATCTGCAGCAGAATTTCCCCTAATACTGTTTTATGTTTATCTAACCTGGACTAGCGTGTTTCATAGTCCCATGGGGAGAAGACCAGAGAAGCTCACTGACCTCGAGAAAGAAGTGAAGGATGGTAGAGCAAATGTCACTGAAAAGAATGTGGTTTGAGCTGTGGGTGGATTTCATGACAACTTATGTCTTATGATTGTCTGCAGTTGTGAAATCTCTAATGAGGGATTACTGGATGATGAAGCCACAAGAACAATTCGGAGAAACACTTGTGAATGCTGACAACACGTAATACAATTCATTTTCTTGACACTGTAGGTGCTTCTGGGTTTCTATTCCCCAACATAATGTTTTTCCTATGGCTGAGCAGCTGAAAAAATAGAGGAAAATAGGAGGCAAAAACATTCACCCATCTGCCCACCAGTCCATGGCTCACAGTCTACTCAGCCAATTTTCCTGACGAGGGTCGCAATTTGACTTAGCAGTCATTTCCTAAAGCTCATTACAGACAGTGTGACTGTGCTAGAGTAATTTCTCACTAAAACATTATTTTAGCTTTTTGTTTCTTTTTTCTTGCAGTATTGGGAATTGAACCTGGAGCTTTCACACTGAACTGTATTGCTAAATCTTTTTTAATTTTTTTTTTTAATTTTTAGATAGGATCATGGTAAAACACTATGTTGCCCTAAATAGTCTTGAACTTGCTGTCCTCTGGCTTCAGACTCCCGGAATGCTGGGATTAAAGGTACATGGCACCCTAACCCCCCATACTGAGGCTTCTTGTGTACCCTGGGTGGTCTGCTTTTCTTGCCCCTCAGGACTCTCACTGGTCCTCTCTTTTGCTGTTTTCTACTACATGTCTGAGCTTTCTGTACTGAACTTCCTGTCTTTTCCAGACTCTGTCTTGATCCCTGTGTGTCAGCCTGGGGAGAACTCTCGTGTGGTAGTGGTTGGTGTCGGGAGAGCCAGCCCAATGTAGACGAGGGACCTGTGGAATCCACACACTTCCACCCCACTCCCAAAGGGGGTCCATTGCCCATGTACCTACTGTGGGTCCTCTGTGTGAGGGGTCATAAATGGGGTTGACCTGTGTCATGCAGGTCTACTGGCACAGAAGCCAGTGATGGCACTCACCTGGAGAAGACCACAAGGGACAGGAAGTCCTGGCAGACTGGCAACTTGGGACAACTCTCCCTTGAGATCAACTGAATAATCTTCATGGAGTCACAGAAATAGAAAGAATCTTCCTAGAGAGTGTAAGAGCTAATAGGATAACAAAGGATGCATCTTTTACTTGAGCAAAAGAACTGATTAGTGTGGGGTCATACAGCCAGGGCACTGCACTGTGTGCTGCTGGCTTTCAGAAATGCCTGATCTGGGCACAAGGTCCTATGATCACGTCTCTCTTCAGACACCCTAGAAGACCCCTCTGTACCTGGCCTGGCATCCCTGACGTTCCCACAGCTGAAAGCTCTTCACTCTTCTTACTAGGCCCTGAGCCTAGCCAGATAGGACTTGAGGACTACAATTATTCGTCAGCTTTTCCCTCTGAGAATAGGAATGTTTTTCCTTATTTCACAGATCGATTAAAGCATTTGTTTCAAAAGACATCCTTTATTTCTTGATCATTTTGATTTTGTTATAAACACATGTACGACTTGATTATGAATTTAACCAGAGATTTCTGGAGAAGGGAGTAGATCTCAGAAAGCTATGCTCCTCAGTGGACAAATGTGCTGATACCGGTTGCTGAATATTTTTTTCAGATGTGGAACCCAATTGCGGCAGGTAGGTCACTAAGTCCTGCTTTCTTCAGAGCGTGTGTCTCTCACTGTCACTCCTCCTCAAGCCCTGATTCCCGGGCACCAGAAAGTGAGTAACTTTGCTCTCCCATGTGATTCTGTCATGCGGTTGCTGGATTGGATCTAGCTGACCGTCGGCTGGAACAATGAGCCAAATAAGCCATTTCTTCCCTATGTTGTGTGCAGCACATCTTTGATCTCAGTAACAGGAGATTTCACCAATATAGTATTGTTTCATTTTTAGTTGTAGCTAGGTTAAATATGAAGAGAAAATACTACTTTAGCGTAGGGATCTGTTTGTTTCTTGGTGTGATCCATTTCATCCTGAGGAGAAATGGCAGCAAAAATGAGGAAAAAAGATAGACAAGAAGACCAGAGCAGGGTCAGGTGGTGGCCCCTCTGCCTGGCTGGCAATACTACCCCCAACAACAGGAGGACATTTATTTATGCCTCAGAAAAGTTACAAGACACAATGTGACCTAACTACTAATAGCCCATATTGTCCAGGCAGGGTGTTTTTCTCAAGAATGAGAGAGCTTGACAGTTTTAGGCAATGAGGCTTCATCCTACCCTCCCATGTATGATCAATTTAAAGTTTCAGCAGCTCCTAACACTTTAGTAGCAGAAAAAGAACATTCATTTCCACTTCTGTGTGCCTAGACAAAATTTTTCGTACATACTCCAGTACTGTCAAGCTCCAAATCAGGTTTCTGAAATTCTGCTATTTATTTTTAACAAAAACAACAGAAATCTTTGTTTAAAATTACTTACAGAGTAAGAACTGAAAAAAAAAAATGAGCTACACAAAATTCTGTGTCCTATCCTTTAGTCCTAAAAGTAACTAGATAAATGAAGACGCAGTAACCTCATAGTAGCCCCCGTGGCCTATCAATTCACTGGAACAAGATAATAACCACTTACATCTCAGAACATGTCTATGACCTAACCCTTCCCCACATGAAGCTACCCCACGCAGCCCTCAACCCTGCTGAGCTATCGCCCCAGCCTGTGGTCCTCGTAGGATCCTCAGGGTGACACCACCTTGATAGAACAAACAAGGAAGAGGGTCTAATAGTTATCAACTACACTCCAGATACCCACAACTGTGCCCACATGTTTTACTTGGCATCTTTCCTGTTCACTTGGGTTCCAATCTAGATACTAAGTTCTTGAAACTGTCTGGTTATCTCTAAGAGAAGATAAATCCCATGATTTCATTTCCTAGAGATTTCCAGTAGTCATGAACCATCCAGGGCAGAACTGCTGGGTAGGACAGACAGGATGGAATTCATATCAGTGCTGTTCCCACTCACTGCTAGGCTACACTACATATTCCTTGAGCTCAGCTTTCTGAGGATCTTCACAAAACTTTGTAAATAAATCAATTTATGGGAAAAAAAGAATTGCTATGAGAGCCTGGGATTTGTTCAAAAAAGAAAGTTGATGTCATTTTAGTGGGACTTTGGTGCCATTTTGAGTACTTTTAAAATTTATTAACGTTTGCAAATGCATTGTGACATTTAGGCCCAATTATCTCTGTCCTAGACTTATTGCCCAATCCAGCAGACTTGTGAGGACATACTGAGCAGAAATCCTGAAGATGGGAGAAGGTCACACTGAGCACCCCTCCTGGAAAAGGACTTTTCTGGACATTCTGACCCAGGAGGAACATTTAAGAAGACCACAGAGGTCTTTCCTAGGTGAGGCCCTCAGCAGTGCCTCTCTGCTCTTATGAATGTGTTTCAGCATAAAGTGCCTGATGCACAGAGAGGGTTTTGCTTTAGTAGAAGCGCTACACAAGACATAGCTATTACAACAGAAGAAAATATACAGACTATGTATTTCCAAAGAATAAGCCTCAATACACACTTCAATTACTTATTAAGTCTAGGATGGTAGATAGAGTTGGAAGAGCAGACTAATATGTGAACACCCTTCCCAGTTATGACATTGGTCAGGGCTTCATCTCTGGAGGCCAGAAGCACTATAATAGAAACAAGGTAGGAAGTAGAGACTCTGAAGGCAAGGGCTGATGATCCTCATGCATCAGTGTGTACAAGAATGCAGTGCAAATGCTGAAAAGTGATGAGGATTTTAATTGTTACCACTTTATAGCTCAGTTACTAAGATTCTTCTCCAGTGAACATCTATTTCCATGGGCACTGGCTGTATCATATGGTGTAAGTCATCTTTTTCCTCGCTGCTCTTGTCTGTCACGGGGAGATAGTGACATCCCTACCTCTCAGAATTGGTAAGAAAGACAGTATCTGAAATCATCCATAAAATCTTTGGGAGTCCTCAGGAGAAAATAGATTTAACATTAGTTATGAAGAATATAAATATAAAAGAAATAATAAACATTATTTAAAATATTGGGAAGCTGGAGGGAGGTGAAAGAAGGGGATGAGAAAAGGAATTAAGATGTATTGTGTACTTGTACCAATTCCATACAAAGAATGGAAACATTGTAATGCAAACAGGTACTAATAGAAAAAGTAAGTAAAGTTGTTTTTCTTTTTGCTTATTTTTAATCCTGTTTTTAAAAGTGGTGAGGATGCGGCAAAGTTGTCTCATCTAGTGCTCTTCAAAGCTTTGTGGAACAGTAATCAGGGACCCACAGAGAAAATGCGCAGAATCTCCATCAGGCTTTCAGACGTCAAAGTGCAGGGTAAATGCAGGGCAAGAGACCCATGATTCCTAGTGCATTTGAAGGAGAAAGTCCATGCAGCCTTGAAAATCCATGTCATGCAGATGTATTGATGCAGGTAGAAAAGCTATATGACAGCTTTTCTTTGTCATATACTTCTCCACATAACACAAAGAAAAGCTGGAGAAGTATATGACAACTTCTTGTAATGCTATTGATGGTTTTTAAAGAAAAGGACAGCAAATTCTCAAAATTTTAAGAATATTTTCCTGAGAGAATACGTGGTTTTGATACATCCTGCACAGTTTTAATTTTCTATATGAAATACTGGGATTTTATGATTAAGAATATTAACAAAGCAATTTTGTCTTCCTTGATAACAGGATCAATAGTAAGGCTTAATGATGTCATTGTATTCTCAGAGTATGTCATGTGTGAATGTCTGACAATTTTATGCATTGCCCTTGTATTATATGAGGATGTAAGCCCATTCATGTTGCAGTGTGTGAACATTGCTGTTGTACAGCATGAGAAAGATTACTTGGAATTTAGTTCAGTCACCAAAAAGACCCAGAAGAGCTGCCACATTGGCATAAGAAAGCTTTGGGGAAACAAGGGCAAGCCTAGGGTTCCGTGGTTATTTGTGCAGGTGGTAAAGTCCCTGGCTTAAGAAGTTTCCGTTAGGAGCAAGGACTCCATTGGCAGTTAACTTCTGACCACACATGTTATAGTCTAGCAAGAGATGTATCTCTATTTTGTTCATGCCCTGACATACTGGAGCAGACTGAGATTAAGGGTGGCTGAATAATTAATCTAAAAGAGGAATTTTCAAGGCAGCCCACTGTTGAAACTGCCAGAGTACTCTCTGTGATGTTTAGATATTGATGATGAGGAGCAAGACCAAAATGCAAAATAATTTGAAGTTTTTTTGCTGGTGATGAAAAGGAAAGCATCTGCAAAGTTGGAGCCTACAAAATTGGGGCCTAAAAAGCTAGAGCTTATAAAATTTGAGCTGAATATAGCTTGGTTGTTGTAAATACTAAAATTAAAAAGAAGCTAGAACTTTGTATTACTAGAGTTGTTAAGATACCTTGAGAGAATCCTGAGTACCAGCAACACCTCAGTCTTCTCAGGTTCCCTGGCCCAAAATTTAAATACTTTGCCTTAAGAAGCAAGCTCCCAGCCACAGCTCTTCTTCTTCTTCTTCTCCTTCTCCTTCTCCTTCTCCTTCTCCTTCTCCTCCTCCTCCTCCT
>NDGN011472952.1:0-12310 GCA_002564285.1 Tympanoctomys barrerae
ACTCAGGCCCCTGCGCTTGTCAGGGAAGCGCTTATTCCACTGAGCCATCTCCCTGGCCCCAAATCTTCAAATCTTTGATGTTACTCATAATTTTAAATACCTTGCTGAATTAATGAATATCATGTTAATTTACCCTAAATAGTAAAACTAGATGAAAATCTTAGTTTTGTGTTCTCACTCTAGAAAATAATGACGTACCAATTTTTATTCAGACCTTGTCGTAGTTCAGACCATATAGAAATTGTAAATGGAGATATTTAGTTAGTATTATGATGTCAATTAATATATTAGAATACCAGTTAGACATAGAAATCTTTCCTGAATTTTTCTGAATTCCCATTGTGAGTCACATCAATATAATTTAAATACATTTCAAAGAAATCAGGAAATTCAGAATTCAACATAAAACAGACTGTAATAAATTGTGTCTAAATGTTATAATTTCATCAAAGATCAAAATAGTACTTATTATTCTGAGTAATAGATTGAACATACAGCAAATATTTAGCTACTGGCTTTGTGTTTCTTTTTGTCCAATTTTTATTTAATTGTACTTTAAAAATAATCCTCTCAAACATCTGATATGTGTCAATTTTGAAACAATAATATTATTAAAATGACAGAGAAAAATATTCAGACACTGAGCCAAAATAATTAAAATGGAAAATCTTTCATTTCTTAAAAATTCAACATTCATCAATAGAAGAATAAAATGTATTCTCTCTTCAGAAAGAAAACAAAAGTCAACAAAACAATCCATGAAATTGTTATAACTGAGTCAAATGTTAAATTAAAACTATAATGTATATGGATAATAATTTAAATTTCAGCAAGAAATAAATATTCATGTTCTTTCTTCATTATTAAATAAAATCATAGAAATTCAAGAAACCAGAGCATGAATTTGCAATAAAGAAATAAATAATGTATATTCTGTATAACTGTGATACATAACACTAATTTTTCATAGGTTAAAACTGCCTCAAACACAAATATACTCATGTCTCTGCACCACATCCCCAAGAAAAATACAATTACTATGTATCACAAATATAAGAAACAAAAAAGAGCTGAGAAACTGAGTTAAAGTAAACTGGGAAAGATTTTTTCTTTTGCATTTATTTTTGATGATTACAACCTTTAAATTATTTTAAAATCTGACATTTGTTTTAGAAATTTATTATTATGTAAAATAATCTATTACAGAAGAAATAAATTTGCATTAATAGCCCCATTTTTGTACAAGACACAACTAAGGCTGATTTTTGTTATGTTTATCCTGTCTAATATCTTGGAAATGCAGCATTTATAGGTAGTATGAGAAGCTAGAATGGCCAGGGAGATAGCTCAATGGTCTAAGGACCTACCTGGCAAGTGGAAGGTCCTAAGTTTGACCCCTGGCAAAATAATAATAACAAGAACGATAACAACAACAACAACAATAATAATAATATAAAAAATTTTAAAAACCTTCATAGTAGATAAAATCTGTTTCTCCCTGTTCTTGTCCAAGGAGAAGAATTATTTTTCAAATCTACAACTATAAAGTGTTTAATAAGACAATCAATACCTTGACAATCATTGTAAAGCATAAAGGGGGGGGGGAATGTAGTGCTTTGAATACCATAGTGTACCTGTGAAAAACTTCTTTTGAAAGAAAAATATACTATTCAGTGGAAAGCAGGACTGTTGATATATCATGAGTAAATAATCATAGCTTGCTCTTTATCTGTACCATTAATAAAATTTTTCTTCAGTCTCAAAATCTATTTTCTGCTTGTTTTTCATGTAACAGAGGCTTCCTGTTTGGAAACCTGATAGTTGAACAAATTTTACATGTATTTTTCAGCTATATTTAGTATATTTTCCCAAAAATGAAACATATAAGTAACTATATTATCAACGGGACATTAATTAAGAAAAATATATTTCCAGATGAGAAAAGATGAGATGTCTTAAGCGACTATTATTTGCACAGTAATTTAGAGTAAGTCTTTTGGTAGGAACATTTTTCACAGAATTTCTAGGTGATGAAAGGTAATGTTTTCCACTAGAATAGAGTTCAGCTCAAAAAAAAAAAAATTCCATGAAAATTGTTTGTGTGAAAGGAAATGAAGTATCAAGTGATGTGGCCAAAAAGATGTATTTAGGTGTTTGTGATTTTTCTGTCATGGCCCATGATATGGTTAGTAATATATCCAAATATATACTTATTTGGAAGCCTGAGAGTTGAACTGTTTCAGTTCTATTGAAATATGTCATTGTCTGGAGCTAAAATCCTGATACACATTGCTTTATGAAAGACAAATTTAACAAATCACAGATACATGTACATATATGCATTAAGTCATTTATAATTAAAACACAAGTTAAATAAATGACTATAAAAACATTAGTATGTTTAGTGAAAAAAATCAGAAATTGCATCGTCACTACAGCATGGAAAACATCTTGGCTGTCTCTGTCAGTGTAGCAGGTCTCATCCTGCATGTTTATGAGCACCTGCAAGCACTCAGTGGAAAAAACACTCTGAGTTGTGCCTGTGTGGTTGTAATGTCCATTACTGTCTCTTTGTGTGCACTCACTTGCCAATTGATAGTCAAACCCTGCTTATTCTCAGTCCTAAAAATGTGTCATGACATAGTATCACATGGCCTTTGCATTGCAAGTGACACAATGATTTGAACAGCTCCAAGGTACAAATTATTTTTTAAAATGTTGAAAAAAACATATATATATATATATGTATATATATATATATATATATATATATATATTTGCCAGTGTAAGTCCCTGTAGTGTTTCCTTTGTCAACATACCAGAAACATACCAGAAAAAAATCTTAAGAGCTGAAACACTGAGGGATGTTGACAGAATCACTTCAAAGAAGTTGGAGAGGTATTTTTAAAAAGGCGTGAAAACTTTTCTTCTAGTTTCCAACATGTTAGAGCAAAATGCATGCACCCATTTTATTTTGTAGGTTGAACACAACACACACACACACACACACACACACACAAATCTAAATTGCTAAACATGACAAATTTTATTATATAACGCAGGCTGAGACATTATTTTCCAGGGCATTTATTTGTCTCAACAGGAAAACTAACTTAATAAGGAATTTTTTTCTAGGTATATTCTGCATGCACTCCATAATCTTGCGTTGATTAAATCACAGCTGTTATTTAGATTTAGGACAAATGCATAAAACAATAACCACATTTTATTTTTCCATGGAGTTCATAGAACTAATGGAGAAAGATATTTTTTGAACTAATGTCAAATCGAATATAGAATTATAAATCAAGGGAATGGTGACTGTGAAAGTAAAGACTATTGAATGAGGACACTGGGTAAAGGAGGTGAGTTAAAATGGCATATTGAAAGATGCCAGTTAGGCTGAGGCTTCACCGAGGAAAACAGGAGCTCAAAAATTATGTGAGTTTATGGAGTGTAAAGACTGTGATTCTGGACAAAGAGAATGTTGAACTAAACCTGAAGTAGGATGATCGTATTGTACTTGTGCAGCTGAATATCGATCAATTAGAGTGAAATTGGAGTGGCATCATAATGTTCTCACTTTTACAGAAAAGAACCAATTACAGGGCAAGCACAGGGACTAGGATTAGATGCCTGGCACAATATACCATGCCGGTCCCACCCCTGGGCGCACTGAGCTGACCACTCAGTCCAGGTGTGGTGGTGTACAACTATAATCCCAGCCCTGGGGAGGCTGATACCAGGAGGATTACTATGAATCCAAGTTGCATAATGAGACACTGTACCAAATACAATAAAAGATCCAATTACCTTTAAAATATTTTAAATAATAAAACTGTACTTTACATTTGCAACCCCATATATTCATGTAATGGTTTGTATCTAGATGTCTCCTCCAATGGCTCATGTACTTTAGATGGAGCTTTTTCCAGGACAGCCTGAATCTAAAGCTTGTGACTGATTCAGTGAATGTCAGGATTACAGGAGGTGGGATTAAGGGTGGAGGATTGCCAGATCAGTGCACTTATTGGATCTGCGCAGCCCTAATCCCAGGAGACTGGAAACAGTATAACGGACAGAAAGGGGCTTGTCTCCCTCTCTCTTAATGCTTTTGCTATTTGCCATCATGAACTATTTGTCCTTTGTCTAGCACCATGGTGCATTGGAACTAGTCAATTATGAAACCTCCAAAAACTCTGAGCTAAATAAACCATTTCTCTTTTAACTTTGGGTACTGGGTATTTTGCCTCAGTAATAAGAGAAAAGGCTAAAACAACATATTAAATAATTTTCCATTTTGTAATAATATCTGTGATATTTTAAAATGCAAAATAATCCTTTTGTATTATGTTTATTAAATATCAAATTAATTCTTTTTGGATAAATTAAATATTTTCAGCCATGTCAGAAGTGATTCCTTGAAGAGTATTTATGTGCTAACCATTTTGAAAATAACTGAATCTAATAAAAGGATGACCAAAAATTTGTTTGGCTAAACTGTAAAGTATAGAAATAAGACCCATGTGTTTTATAATGTAGTATTGAAAAAATGTATTGAAAAGTATTGAAAAAATGAATCAATTTAAGTTTGATAAAAGAATATTTAAACATAAATGTTGAAAACAGAAAACAAAATTGAAATTAATTATTGTTTCTTTTTTGTTGTTGTTTGTTTTAATTTTAGAACAGCGTCTGCAAGGTCTCACTAATAGATCAGACTCAGAGTGATTCTCCTATTTTCAGCCTCCCAAGTGCTGGGATTACATGTGCGTGCCACCTCGCCCAATCTCATTGGCTGTCTCAGCATGCCCCAGGTGCAAGGCCAGCACTGAGCGCCAGGGATCCAACCCCGCGTCTGCTTAAGCAGGTGTTTTAATCCACTGAGCTATATTTGGCTGGCCCTGGTTATTCTATTTCTGCTAGGAAACAAATGATATAAATAAAATAACTACTTCCTATACTATTAAAATTAAAACAATATTCGTAGGGATGCTATCCAAAAGTTATGTCAGACACACTAATAAATATGAATTTCAACTAATTAAGTAAGTTATTTTAAGAATGTAAAAGATACTTTCTTTTCATTATTATTATTACTTTTTTTTTTCAGAACCGGGGATTGAACTCAGATCCTTGCATTTGCCAGTCAAGCGCTTATCCTACTGAGCCATCTCCCCGGCCCCAAAAGATACTTTCAAAATTCTGAGATCATCACAAAGTACCTTTAGGAAAAGGTGTGCAGCTCTAGTCACAGTATGATTACAAATTACATGTGAAATTAATTGTTACTATTTTCAAAGGTGACATAAAACTTTGAAGGGATTGTGACACTTTTGAAAGCCAGCTCTAGTGCTGCATACATTGTGTCAACTTGGCTAGATCACCTGGCGGCGGGTGCACTGTGTCAGTTTGGCTGCCTCGCCTGGAGGTTCCACACTCCGGGCTGTGAGGACCCCCACCCAGAGTAGCTCAGCACAAAAGGGGGCTACAAAGGGGATGAGGAAGAATTCAGCATTCCACTGCCTTGGACAAATTGCAGTCTTCGCAGTCAGCTTAGATTTTATCTCCTGGCTTCCAGCACAGACTCTTCAGCCTCAAGATTGGATCCTTCAGCTTTCCGTTGCAGATTCTTCAGTCTTCCGTTGCAGACCCAACAGCTGACCATTAGAGAGCGTTAGAGAAGGAACACAGAGGTGCGCTTAAATACCGGGAGCTGAGCCCTTCAGCCTGTGGTGTGCAGAGGTTCTCGGCTCCCTTCCTCATCCGACCCATGACGGGCACATCTTGTGTTATACCTGTTCCTTATATCTGTTCCTCTAGCGAATCTATGACTAAAACACCATCCAGATTAATTTTCACATCATGAGAAAATACTATTAAAATTGAATAAAAAGTATTTATGAGTTAAAATTTTATTTTCTGAAGACCATCATAAGTTTTTGCAGAATTCTTCAAATTCAAATTCAAGTAAATTTTGATTTTTATTAAACTACATCGATGTTGAATTGCTAACCCCAAAGCTTTTATTAATCCGGTTTCATATATCATTCTCACTTGAACGATTGGCAAGATAAATGTCTTACCATGGGAAAGAAACTATATGACAAAGGTTAAAGAAGTATTGATTTAAATGTCTCATTGTGCACAAAATCATTTTACATAGGTGCTATTTACCATGGATTGACACATTTATTTTTAAAAGAGTAGGAATTACGGTGATCTTCCCCATTTTAAAGATTTGCTGAAATATCCCACTATGCTGTGAAGCTCTGGATAAGGGGAAGACCACTGAGGCCCCAATAATGTCACAAAACAGTATAAAGACTGAGTTCATGAGAGCTGAGAAATGTCGCAGACAATCCACCCTCTTCTCAGTTTTCCTCCTTGAAGTCTTGCAAGGCAAAGCTGGTGTGTTGCAAATTCACACCAGAAAAATTTACTGAGATCTTCCTTCTTTGCTTCAAAGTCTCCTCAGCCGAGAGTTCCGAACTAAAATATTATCACTTTATCATTCGTTAAGGCTCTACATTCCAAACACAAGTAAGAAAAAGAACCTGTTACAAATATCAAACTCTGGCCTCATCAGTCTGTAGCTACAAACTGGAATCTTCATACTAACATCAGCCTCCAAACAATATTTATGCCCAAGTCTATGAGAGAATATTTCTCTACATAACTGTGTGGGTCTTTTTTCTGTGCTTACAAAAGTATACAAAATGAATATAAGTGCTTAGAAAACTTTGTAGCAATTTTATAGTGTGTGAATTTTGTACTTTATATTACAAACAAATCATTTTGTAAAGATCTGAGGTTTAAAAGAGTTGCCCCTCCAATGGGAGATATTTCTTGGAGCACTCCTCTGGAAGAAATAACTGATTTCAGGGGTAAGTAGAACCTTTGAATAAAACCATATAAGCAAGCTAATACATCTAGAGACTTGACAGAAAGAGTGAAGCTATCAATGTGTAAATTAAAGGAAGAGAAAATTCCAGTCAATACCTAGAACAGTCCTGATGTGGAAGTTTGCATTAGTTGATTTGAAGAAAAACAAAGAGTGAGTGGTGATAGTGTTGACAGGACTAGCCCAGCATTGAAGAAAGTCTTACAGATGAGAACAGGACAATGTGTCTATGCACTGTATTTGTGTATACGAGGTGGAGGCCACAGTAGTCAATCTGGGTCTTTTCAGGACATGCTAAGATTTAGAACTTGCACCGCTAAGTGAGATGGGAAGCTACATAATCTCTCTGGATGAATTACTTTAATTATAAAATGACTGTATTATTTATACCTTAAAGGATCTACAAAGTGCAGAACTGGGTTCCAGGATAAATTCTGAGGTTACTTAACTTACCTTATCAGACACAAAAGTTACATTTCTTGTTATATAGGTCTTGCTTTATCTGGGTCTTAAACATCCAGTAGAAAAGTATAAATATGAGGTATATAAAGTAGAACCATATTAATACGCTGAGCTGTGAAATGCTCAAGTCAACAACTTGTGTGGATATCTCACTGCTATTACGGACTGCTGCATTGTGTTGGAATGTTCTCTGAATTTATGTATCTATAGTATTTAGATGCGGTGGAATACCCATCTCTGACAGGACTAAACAACAACAACAAAAAAGGTGATACAAAGGCAGGACCATTTTGTATTTGTATATACAGAATAGTTAGGGCAGATATACAGTTACTTTCACTTAATTCAATGAGAAGAAAAATTTGTACTAGTAAGTGTTTGGACAGGATATCCTGTCTGCATTTTGTACTATAGATAACCACTAAGAAGATAACAATGTACAATGTATTAATTATTGAAAATGTCCTATTAATCAGTATTGAAACTGTCTCATTGCTATTTGTTTCTCAATAAAAGAAAAACAGACATTAAAAAAGTAGAATTAATGATGGCTAATTAAACTTTATTATTAACTGTTATACATTTTTTTCTTATATCTACACAACAACCTGGAGAATCAATATTTAAAACTGAAATTAGTAAAAGCAAAAAATTAAAATGAAAGCCTGCATCACCAACTAATATTTTGGTTGTATATATCAAACAAAAAGCTAATAAAGTGGAAGAAATAAGTTTAATTTAGTAAAATTAAAGCTCACCGTGAAATGCAAATATTGTTCTCAAAGTCATTTGCAATGTATTTCTCCATAGTTGGTTTGTAAAAGCACCTTTAAAATATGACATGTTGTTTCTTAATATAAAAAGTATAAGAAAGAAAACAAATTATGAAAGCGAAAAGCACACCAAGTGATTTTATTGCTTAAATAAAACACTTGCAATCTTAATGTGTATGACTCCTAGTGAACTTGCATTGACAAGTTTATTATATAGCTACAAATTGCCAAATTAATGACATATACAGCATTATGGAAACATTCCCATTTTAGAAATACAAGATAATGTGCTGGCTATGATGATGCAAGTTTATAATCCACAGCTGTGGAGGCAGAAGCAGGATGATTATATGGAATTTCAGACTAACTTGAACTACATAGCAAGACTCTGCCCCCCAAAAAAATAAAATGAAAAAAGAAGGAAGGACATATGAAAAAAGAAATACAAGATACATAATTTTGAATAGAAAATATTTAAAATCAAAGGACACAGCATTTGACTTAATGGTAACTTCCAGAAGGATAGAGAAGTAAATTGACCAATTATAATTCAGAATCCAGAGAAAAATCATTATATCTATAATCAGTTTATAGTCAACAAGAGCAGTAACATCAATGAATGGACCAAAGAATGGTCTATTCAACAAATAGTCCTGGAAGATATACACACATTGCAAAAACAAAATGAAGAAGGGAACTTCAAACTTCATGCAGACTTATTATTTCCTCTGTCTACATGTCCCACAAAGCATCCCATGTTTATGTTTATAGGAGAGGGTTTTTAGAAGTGGTTGGATCTAAGGTGTACAACGCTAGTATAAAAGGGTGTGTGATTATCAAAGTGGTCCTCTGATTGGTTTGGCATAGTTCGGGGTAGGTTTACAATTGCCCTCCCAGGATGTGAGTGTTAGTCACATTAAAGGTGAGTAGTCTGGATAAGGAACCAAAGAGGGTCACTGTTACTACCTGCCACGTGAACTCTACTTTTGATGACTTCTGCTGCAATGAACTCTTTCCTTTGTGATGACCTGTGCCACTCTGCCTGTATTAGCCAACCCTGGATGGAAATCTCCACAAATGACAAGCTTAAGTGAGCATTTCCTGGTTTATCTTTGGGTGTCGGTTATTTCATCTCAACAGTGAGAAAAGTAAATAAGAGAAATTTTAAAAACATTTAACATTGAATAAAAGCACCTAAATATCAAGCTAAAGCTCTGGAAAGGACAAATCTTCATGCTATTGGATATTGCAAAGGATGCTGAGATGTAACATCAAAAGAAAAATATAAATGAATTGGTTTTCATCAAAATTTAAATCACTTGTGAACCAAAGGACACATCAAGCGTGAAACCAAAATATACATAATGGAAGAAAATATTCACATATTATTTATTTGCTGAAAATTGAGTATCTGCATTATATGAAAACGTATTTATTTGGTAACAGAAAGACCTTCAATCAAATTTTAAAAATAGTCAGAAGACAGCTATTTATTGAAAAAAAAATGCAAATGTCAAAGAAAACACAAATGATACACAACAGTACTAGAAATTAGAGAATCGCACTCTAAATCATAACATGGTACCATTTTAATCTGCTCGGACAAGCTATGCTAATTCTTTCTTTGTTTTGCTCAGTACAATGTCATTGTTGTTCAAGATTTGTATAAACAGAGCTTTATTGTATCCCTCATCCTAATTTAAAAAATTCAACTTCTCTGAAAACAGTTTAACCGTTTCCAGAAAGATAAAATAGGATTATGATAAAATGCAGTAATTCTGGTTTTACAAATCCATCTAAAACAGTTGAGTATGGATCTTCAAAAATATATACACACGTCCACTTCAGCCTTATGAGCAAAAGCCAAAAACAGGCAAAACTTAAATGTCCCTGTAATGAATGAATGAATAAATTAATGTTGGAACGTGACTATAATAAATACCTGGGACAGCCAACTTACAGAGAAAAACATAAATTAAGTCTACAGCTTTACAGGTTTTATTCATTATCAGTTGGCCGTGTTGCTTTTGGGACTAGGAAGAGACAGCATAAAATAAGAGAGAACATATTATGGAACAGAAATGCTTACATCAAGGCCATAAAGAGAGAGAAAGAAATCAAAGGGGCCCAGTGACTCCAGGTTCTCTTGATGAGCTTCCTCTGTAAGTCGTGGAGACATCCTACCACAGACACATATTTAAGTCTTCACCTTAATAGCACAGCTTTCAACAGAACCAAACTGAAGATCAAACATTTACCACATAGATGTTTGGAGGTCACATACCAGGCAAATATTAGTCTTCATCCATTGTACCCCAAAGGGCCATGTCCATTTCACAGTGCTAAATGCGTGTAATATAACCCTAAAATTATCCCAAGTCTTGACTACTTAATTGTTCAGCAGAAGACCAAGTTCAATGTCTCCACTGAGACTCAAGACAAACTACTTAAGGTGCTGCAAAATTTAAAGCAAAACTTACATCATACTCAAAAAGTAGAGTGCTATATGTGTTAGCAGTCTTTCCTGTCACCGGGACAGGAAGTCCAACACCCACAACTTGAAGGAGAAGAGGTCTGTTTGGCCGCGTATTTCTCAGAGGCATCAGTCTTTGCTGGGCTAGCTCCAAGAGAGAAATGCCATAATGAAGAGACAGAGAGGAAGTAAGCTACCTTGTGGCAGTCAAGCAGCAGATGCAATGTAGGAGAGGGAGATAGGTAGACACTATTCCAGGTCATGCCTTGAGTGACCCACTTCCTACTGAGCTCCCCCTCCTGAGAGCCCAGTCAGCATGAATCTATCCACTGATGAATTCACTGAAGAATACAGTAACCCATGAGCCAATCGCCTTCCAAACACGTGACACTTTTGTGGGACTTTGAAGATCTGAATTGTAACATTCTGATCCTAGACACCTAAAGGCACATGTCTACCTCATTATGAACAATGAATTAATCACTCTCCAGGAATTACCAACATACTAATAGTTCCAGCACTACTGATAAGTTCAAGTCCAGTGTATCCTCTGAACCTGAGGATAAACTCTGGGTTGAGGGGCCCTTGAAAAAATAAAAAAGAAATACCAATGACACAAGGCTAAATATTTTCATTTCAAATCATAGAAAAGGGGGGGGAGAAATAAATTAGACAAAAGCAAAACAAAACACTAACAAGTCATTCAGTAAGTCTTGTAGCTCCATGTACAGCATTTGTAGCAGATTTTATTGAGATTTGAAGTCTAAAGGGAAGCCACATCTACATGGAGCCCATTTTTATTGGATATTCTACTTATAAACCATAATAAAAGAGACGCTAAGTAAATATTCTTATTCCAAAGGCATGAATAGAGAAATAAAGAGAACCAGACAAAAGCAAGGCCAAGACTCAGCAGGGAAAACATTCAATCTGATGTCTAGCATTCAGGGAACTTTATCAGGACATGGGCTCCCAGGTCTTCAGAAAGACCCACCCTTTGGGCCATGCTGATTGCAAGCTAGTTGGTGATTCTTTCGAATTGGCTTTGTACAGCTTGCCTTGGCAAGTGATTTATTGCTGATCAGTTTGTAATTACCTGAGATAAGCAACTTGGATACAATTTTTAGGCTTATAGTTAGAGGCTCTGGTTCCTGATCAATTGGCCCTCTTGGTTTGAGCCTGGGATGACACCTTATTTGGGGTGAGCACAGTAGAACAAATTACTGCTGTCCTCGTCAGGGGGCCAGAGGGGAAATGAGAAAGAGAATGGGACCCAAGTCCTACAGTCACCTTCAAGGTCACTTCTCTAGCCATCCACGGATCTTCCAACAGAATCTAGCCCTTACAATATTAAACACCTCCTACTAAAGTCAGATTAAGGACCAAGATTTTAACACATAGTCCTTTATATTCCCAAACTATAGCATGTGATGCAAGAATTAAAATAGTAGTAGTAAGAATGAATTAAGTATAGTCACACACTGTAATGTGGACCAACCTCCAAACATCATGTTGAGTGGGAAAAAAATGAAACATATTCATTGTATATTTTGTTGTTCCACTTACATGAAACATGCTGAATAGATGAAGGTATAAAGACAGCAGATTTATAGTACTTGGTGCTTAGTGGAGATGGTGGTAGAATGGTAATTACCTAGCAGTACCTTGTGTGTGTGTGTGTGTGTGTGTGTGTGTGTG
>NDGN011472957.1:0-23884 GCA_002564285.1 Tympanoctomys barrerae
ATCAATAGTCCAGGGCGGTGCCATCTAATACACATGTGAGCCCAGCTGTAATTTACAGTATTCCAGTGACCGCCCAACAGAGATAGCAGGTGAAGTAAATGTAATAATGTTCTATGTAACCCACTGCAGTACCATTTCAACACATAATCAATATAAAAAATTAACGAGACTTTGCATTCCTTTTTCACTCTGCATCTGCAAAGTCTGGGGTGCTTGATGAGGTGCATTTGTTCAGACCTGCCTCATTTCCACGCCCAGCGGCCACCGTAACCTTAACAAGTGCTTTAGGGACGGCACAAACAGTACCAGGTTACCAAAGGCAGTTTGAAGTGGCCTGCCTGCCTGCCTCCCTCCCTCCCTTCCTTCCTTCCACAGTGGCAACTGAACTCAAGGAAACTACCACTAAACACCCCCAGCCCTTTTTATATTTATTTTATTTTTTGGTAGCAAGGATTGAAATTGGGTCCTTACACCTGCCAGGCAGACACTTATGTCACTAAGCTAGCTCCCCAGCCCCCTTTTACTTTTTATTGTGAGACAGGATTTCACTAAACTACTCAGGTGAGACTCGCACTTGAGATCCTCCTGCCTCAGCATCCCTCAGTACAGGTGTTACAGGCATGTGCCTTCTTGCCTAGTGCACATCTGTATGTTAATTTGGGGAAGTGCCTTCAAAACTTGAAAATGCTGCAATACAAATACCCATTTATTAATAAGATAGGACAAGTCTTCTGGAAGCTCCTACTATTTTCCAGGGCTGGGCACAGGGCAGTGGAGAGAAAGCATGTGACCCCTGGGCCCACAAGGCTCCCTCCACTGAGCGAGCCACTCCCTGGTGGGGGCTGAGGCACAGGGCAGGGACCCCTCCAAAGGGACCCTCACAGAAGCTTCCAGGGCACTGCAGATCCCAACGCAGCTGTTTCCAGGCAGCTGAGAGGAGGCTGGACTGTGGGGGCCAAGGGTCCCCCTCCCATCAACCAGACCAACTTCTCACTGGGCTTCTGCCTGGTATCTGAGCGAAAGGAAAGGTGCCATTGCTCAGACAACAGCAACGAAACCCACCCACCCCGCACAAAGCAGGACAATGAGATGCCACAGAAGTTAAGAGCCTCAGCAGCGGAGGCTGCACAGTAATTTTTTCCTAAAGTCAAGTGGCAACCAGCTCTCTTCAACTCTTGGGGAGAAAGATGCTTTCTCCTAGATTACTGTATTTCTCCCAGTCCTACCCTCTTCCAATTATACAAACCTAACAACTCTAGCCATGATGCCCATCTCTGAACCTCAGGAGTAAATAAAGTAAATAATGGCACCAAGAGACCAAGAGCTCCTTTGCTGGCAAGGCATGCGCTGCTTAAGCTCCGCACCCGAGTCGGGGGATCTGGTCGCATGGCCCTGGCGGGCGCTGCTGGACTAACTCTCTGTAGCAAGACTTTGGCAACTTGCTTAACTCATGTGAGCATGCAATGATAGCATTTTTACCCAAGGAGTAATTTATTGACCATAATGCCACTTGGAAAGCATCATAATCTTTGCCTATATTTGCATATGCCAGCTGTGAATATGAAGTAGAAACCTTTAAACAGGCTTCAAGAATAAGACACTACGAAGCATCCCAGGGCTGTTCAAAGGTCACTAAATGTTGTGTATAAGAATATCGGAGGGGAAATTGGGAGAGGAATTATACCTCATTCAGAAGCCTACTTTTAATCTACATTAATAACAAATCCGGTCCATTATATTATTCCTTAAGAACGTGTGTAGAATTTAACATTTTTATTTCCGTTCAAGATTGGATTGGTGCCTGGAGACCAAAACAACCCTAAAATGTCTCATTCTGCTTTCTTTTTTAGGCCGTGTTCTACAAGACATGGAAGCACTCATTAAGTGCCTTTGCATAAGTATTATGCTTACCAAACGGCACAGAGAAAACAGTGTGACCTCTAGACAGAGGCACTTTGTCCCCTCCAGGCGTTCCTGGGCCCACAGTCATGGTTAAGTGGCACCCCGGTGTCCTGGGCCACAGTGCCCTGGGAGAGAACACAGTTGGGCACATCTCCTCCCACTCCATAAGAGCTGCGCCAGTGGGCCGATTTCTTCCTGGTGTATACAACCTGTAACTGTTACCAGATGTCACCTCAGGAACGAGCAGCAGCACTGGGGACAGTCGTCCTTGTGAGCTGATTGTGAAGGGGCTGCCAGCAGAAGACCAGAGACTCCTGGCTTGCTGCAGATGTCCTTATGCAGAGCCAGCCAGCACAGTCAGAACTCGGCGGCTCCATTAATTCCCAAGGGCTTCCCATGGTGCACGGCATTCATGAGCCCTCATCGTGTGCCTGGGTCTAACCTGCTCCTCTGTGCTCTCCCCGTGAGAGTGGGGTGCATCCAGCCACACAGGAAAATGCACCTGGACCAGCTGCTGTTCTGTGAAGGGGGCCCATGTTCCCCACAACAGCCAGCCCACTGACTCCAACAGTGAAACATCCTGCTTGTCTCCTTGTAGTGTCACTGGCTTGACCACAGGGGGAGGCAGAAGGCCCCGGCTCACTTGGCCTGGAGCACATGCTGGTGGGCAGAGCAGCAGAACTGCCAAGGGCAGGTGAGACTGCACAGCCAGGCCACAGTGAGGCCGAGGAAAACCTGCATCCTGTCCCACAGCTCCCCAGCCTCAACTCCTGCAGGTCTGGAACTCCACACCCACACTCTGCTTCTAGGGACCATCACGGAGCTTCCTAAAGAGCGCTCTGGTGCCCAGGAAACCACCCTGACTGTGGAGGCAGGGTGAGCAGAGTGGCCCTGGGGGTGCCACTTGAAGGCAGAAGGCAACATCATAAAGTTGGTGCATCTAAATAGAAGGTGAAAGGAAAACCAGAGAGAGGAGTGGCGGGTAGCAAGAAAGTGAAAGAATCAAAGGACTGTATGTAGATGGGAAACCTTTAAAATCCCTTATAAAACAAGAGGCAGGCCAGAGTGACCCTCCTGTGTGGACTGGGAGGTGCTCTGAACAGTGCCCAGTGCTTCTGGCTGTGCATGGGCTGCAGGTGAAGGGGCAGGTCTGGGCTTTGCGCTGTGTCTCACTGGCAGCATGCCTAGGAGTGTCATACACAGCACAAACCCCTGGTCACCAAGTGTTACAAACGTGGCTCTTCACATCCAGAGTCTACTTAAGATACCCTGAGTTTTAAAGCCTACTTTCAAAGCCCCATGACACCTGTTATTACCACATTTTAAAGGCTTTTACCCTGACTTATTCTGCAAACACCGTCAAGTCCTCACTGCCATTGCTGGTTAGGTACTGTAAATGCAAGCAGATAAAATTACAGGGCTTTCTCCCTTCAACTACTGCAGAGAGTACTTACCTACTTGAAATGTCTCGTTTGCTGAAAATTAGGATGGTGTCAGGAAAATTAAAATTAAAAGAAACTTATAAAAAAAAGAAAAGAAACTAACAAGACTTCCCAAAGAGTGAGGCAAGTTAGAAATTAGAAAAGCAGCTTTCATCACTGAGTTCTAAGGCAGGGAAACCCAGGATGTATTAATGGATGTGTTGGCACAGGGCACAGGGCCCTTCTGTGAGCCCGGAGCCCCTGCCAATGGTGGGGCATGGAGGGGCCCACCTTAGAGCCCAGCCAGCCATACAGATCTAGACAGACAGTGGTACAGTTTGTAGTTTTGTTTTTAAAATGTCTCTTTTGAAAAAAGATAAAGAATCTCATTTTTCTAAGAGTCAACTTGAACCACTGCTTTCCTATACTGAAAAGATGAACGTTTAACCTCCTTTATGAGGGAGTGTTTCTGAGCAGCTCATTTATAGTTACATGGTTAGGAGGAAGGTGCTTGGTTGCGAGGGGGAGACCTCACCACTAAGACAAGGACCTCGAGGTCCGCATCCTGAGGACAGCGAAACACAAAGTCATCTGGAGAGAGGGTGCCCACAAGCCTTCCCCATGTTCTGCAAAACCAGAGAAATCTGTCCTCAGGGGTCTTATCCATCCAGTGGCTGTTGCTCTTCTGCTATAAAATTGTCACTGATAATAATCCACAAGTCCGGGCATGTCACATAATAGAATTTCCAGGGCACGGTAATTGTGAGACCAGACCCCGCCAGTCCCTGGCACCAGAGGGTTAATAAATGCATTAGATGCTGTTAACCTCTGTTACCTGGAGTCAGAGAGGAGCCTCTCCTGCCTTCCACCCGAGTGACTAGCACGTGGAAAGCCAGCCGCGGTGCCAAGGCGCTCCTGTGCAGAACACCCAGGCGCACATGTAATTTATGGCCCGCAGTCAGGTCCCCACCGGGTTCTGCCTACAGGGGGCGCTCCGGATCCTCGGGGACGGTCAGGCTTGTGAGCAGCAAGCATACTTACTTTGCTTATGGAATTGGAAAGTTAAAAGCACACCAGCCCAGAGCCTGGCCTTTGCTGCCGCAGGACTCCATTTCTGTAGCAAAGCCAGCGTTTAATCTCGGGGTTTTAGGCAGCTGTCAGCCAGCAGGGCATAGAGCCTTTTTCTGCTCTCCTCCACGCAAAAGAAAAGCTATTTTCTGCCCTACCTTCAGAAAATAAAATCAGAGGAAGCTGTACCATCCAATAGCAGCAGACTGTCCAGGCCAGAGCCAAATAGTCATAATTAATGGTGCTCTGGTTCTTTTCTCCCTTGCTTTACTGATTAGAGAGATTTGCTATATTAGGAACCTGTTCGCTTAATGACAGAATACAAGCAATAAACAGAGAAATACACAGACTGTAAAATGCAATCAACTTTGCTCTCCAGCACTCACTAAGTACCTCGCCGCATCTATCACACTTGTCAATACTAGTTTATTAGCATATGAGTCTCTTCTACAGCATACATTAGACTTTTTCAAGGGGAAATCTATGCATGAGTTCTTTTGGAAACAGTTTGGAAATCAAAAGTCCAGAACTTGAAACCACTTTTCACTTTAAATATGCATGTCTTCTGTTTCCTCATAAGATAAAAACAAAGAAAGAAGCGTACGTATCTAATCCCAGAGGATAACTGTGTGGAGTAACTTGCTGCAGTCCGCATTTTTCACACTGTATCTGAAATAGACTCTCCTGATTATAGATTTTTATGGGCTGTACTTACTATTCTATTACACGAGTCTATTGTAGGCTTGATATGTATTTTCACAAACTAATGTCTGCACATTAAAAGAAGACAGATAAAAGAAGCTGCCTGAGAGTGGATCCAAGTCACGGTGGGTGGTAGAATGTTCTGGAGGCTTCTGTCCTTCATCGTGTTCTGGATTTCGTTATTGACTTCTGGGACAAGGGTCAGAGAGGTTTTATTGCTGGTATGGTTAGAAAACAGTTGACCAGCTTTCTACAATCCCTGCCACTTTTTATTTTGAAATTCACCTTCGCGGTGATTTGCATTTCCTACCAACTTGGGAACACCAGCTTGCAGCCGCTGGTCTGAAGAATGTGCATAATGTCAGATGTATAAAACAAGTGGACATATAAAGAAAGCCTGCTTGGAGCCTCTGGGCCTGGGAGTTTGTCTTTCAGAGCCAGGGCTCAGCAGGGAAGGAATCCATTTCCTCCAAGCTAAATCCTGCCAGGAGAAAATAAGGACTGTGAGGGGAGCCAGGGTGTGCTGTGACTTTGTCCTTCTGTGTGAAGGAACTAGCAATAGGCCAGAAGCATCTTTTTTCTTTGAAAAATCTCTTCATCCATTTATTTGGTCCAGGGTCTTGCTACACAGCTCAGACTCCTAGGGATCCTCCTGCCTCAGCCTCCCCAGAGCTGGGATTACAGGGGGGTACCACCACACCTGGTTTTGGTGGCCAGCTTAGCAGGGGGCCAGGGAATGGACCCAGGTCTTTGCACTTTCCAGTCAGTGGTGGCTTTTCTATCACCCAGCTGGGGGCCGACAGATCTTCCACTCGCTCGTCCCCAAAATACTTGGTCTCACGTGGCCTGAATCTCAACCACAGGCTTTCGTTGTGTAAGGCTCTTTCTGGAGAACCTTGGTGTGATGTGCAGGAATTCCCAAGGGGGCCGAGTTTAGTCAGGGAAAGCTGTGCCTGGTCACAGGAAGGAGCGGAAGGGCCCCTGAGTCCTGCAGTGGTCCTTTTGCCCTAGCAGAAGATTGGCTCAGCCAGGGTGAGGCTGAGTTAAGGGGCTTCTGACATGTACTGTGGACTGAAATGAAACCAGGTAAGGGTTTATCGGTCATAGTCTTGAAGGTGACATTGAAATGTGTTCTAGAGCCTAGATGGCTTTAGTTTCCTGACATCCAAGGTCTATGCCACTCAGTCTGAGCTTAATTCTGGTTCTACAGAAGAGATCTTTTCTGCCAAATAGATTGAAGAGTGGGCCCTTAGGTGGTCAATTGAGAAATTAAATGAAAGGGCAAAGTCATTTGAAAATGACACATTTGTGGAAAACTCTAATTTAAAGTCTAAATGTCATTAATTTACTGAGCTTTAGATACATAACCAAGTTCACCTTTTTTTAAAGAGCCCAGTGATTGGAGTTCCCCAATTTATGTTTTGAGATGTATTTCTGAAGTGTGGTCTACTGTTCTCAGTTTTGGTTTCTGTAAAACAAGAGCGGCATTGGTTTGATGCCCACAGAGGAATCGTAGTACAATTTTTCTACATTTTTATAATTAGTCTCAGTCCTAGAATTTTCTGGCCCACAATTAACTGGGGCATTTTTGGGGGGAAGGACCTGACCTTTCCAATATACTGAACTTAAATCTTTATTGAAGCAGTTATACTTTTGTGCTCCTATTTCAGTCATTCATGTACTATGTCATTACATGCCATAAACCAACACCAAATACAATCAGTACTAAAGGTCTGAGAACACACATACTTTGCAAGCCTGGGTGTCCACTGGAGACACACTCCATTAGCAAAGGGCTGGGTGGACAGAAGGAGGGAACGCAGGAGCTTGAGACATTCGGGGAGGCTTTCACACTCATCAGTAAATTTATAGAGGAGAAAGTCTGGCTGAGGCGGTGAGCTGGTTATGGGAAGATTAGTTAAGAGAGTTTCTGCTATAATTAGGAACTTGTTCCTAGTATATGTTTGTTTGATATGTTATAGTGAAAAAAAATAAGCTAGGAAGATTCCAGCCCTGACTCCTCAATCATCAGCTCTGACTCTACTAATCCCTGCTCTAGTGTATAGAATACAGGGTAGTTGTGGGAATCAAGCCTGATACAGTGAAGTTCTAGTAAAATCAAGGTCTAGTAAGCCATCAACCGGCCACCATTGGCTAAGCCATCTGCAGCCTTCTGTCATCCTCTGTACCATCAGGGCTGCCTGAAGCCCTGAACTTCTAATTTAACACTAAAGGCAGGGCAGCATGGACCAGTGTGCAGACAGGTCTACTGCGTGGAGCTCAACAGGCCCCTCAGTTGGGCTTCTTTTATAACCTCGCAGGAACATTTCAGTTTTGCTATTTTATTTCCTTTCCCCCAGACTGAAGCAAACCTCCATTGTAAAGTACATCATAGAACCATGTGTGTTTTTATTCATGCTTAACTTGCATGATTAGTAAAATATTCAGACTAGAAGCAATTATGAACTGTAGCTTAGAAAATTATGACCAATTAACAAGAAGATGCCAGACAATGTGTAAAAGACATCTTGGTTTGAGGGGTCGGGGGGAGCGGTCCCGAGGAGCAAACATTCAGCAACACTGGTGCAAAGGCAAAGAGGGGGAGGCTCCACGATGAAGCATTTGTCCTTTCACAATGTGCAGTTGGAAATGCAAATGTGCAAGAGCAACAGAAAAGATTCATTGTTGTCCCTGATGAGAAGTGCATGAAGCATATCTCATCAGACACGCAGCCTCATCACCATCAGATAATATTTATTAAGCCTCTCATTCTCCCGTGCATTTATGTGCAGCTGAGTACGGCCCCATAATGGCTCCGTGACTTATGGTGGTAACTAAGCTTTGGAAAAAAAAAAACCCTCCACTGCCTAGAGATAAAACGGGCAGGGGCTTTTGTTCATCCCCTGGTTTGAAAGATAGAGCATGCTTGGCATTGAAAAATAAAGAGGAAAACCTTTTTTAAAAATAGCCTTAAATCAGACAGAAAAAAAATATTCTAGAAAAATATGAGAAAAATCATCAGATTATTAGTGGCAATGAGTGTGATTATTGTTATTATTTTAATAACTCTCATTGATCATGACCTCAATGATATTTCACCAAATATTCCCTTCTGAAGGAGAACTCCCCTCTTGTATTGATTGGAAACGGGTTAGAGAGCTTGTGACTTGCCTGAGTTTCTACTGCTTGTAACAGCTGTGCTGGGATCTGGACCCGGTAGCCCTGACTCCAAAGCCCACATACAGTGAATCCACACCAGACCTCCACCAAGACCTCATATACTCCTTATATCACTTCTTAGAAATAGCTCTTAGTATCCCCCTGATAGGTGCGGATATCACCAAGATGTGCAGTAGCAAGCCTAGGATCACACAGCACAGACAGAATAGTGTAGACAGCCTAGAAGAGAAGGAGTGGCAGACAGGGGTGCGGCACCCAGGGGGCTCCTCCTATGTCTTATTCCCAACAGGACCAATTCCTGCAAGCACAGCTGCTGTCAGAAGCCAGAGCAGGGCAGGATTTCTGTTTCCCTGGACCCAGGAAGTGCGCACTTCTCCTGTACTTGATGCCCTAACACTGACTTTGGGGAAAACTCCCCTTCAGTGTTCCAGGTGCCCATCTGCCCAGTTTTCTCTCTAGATATTCTCATCTTTGTTATAGCCCCTCTGGGGTCAGATATATGAGAGGGAAGAAGAACTTGGTTGAGTTTTCTTCCACAACAGAGCCAGGGCCATATTCCTCCACCTACATGAGCACCCTGGTCAATCTCAAGGGCAGAGCCTGCTATTTAGGAAGGCAAGGCTGGCTGGAAGTCCAGGGCATGAAAGGTCAGTAGGCAGTACAAGAAACTGGATATATTTATAGTATATGATCTAAGTGTGCTTGGAGGCTTTCTCTTCATAGGGTACCCAGAGCAAAAGAACATATTTATAGCCAAGATGGGGCAGACAGCCTATGCCTTTTTATTAAGCATGTTTATTACCTAGAAATTGGGTTAAGCAATTGTCCAAAGGCTGAATTACTGTCCTGCTGATGGGCTGGCCTCAGTGCCCTCTATACCCTATGTGCAGGTACCCTCCTGGCTCTTTCCAGAATGCATGGGTGGGTACTAGGCTTGCCATCCTCATCTTTAAGTTGTTTCTCTCATTCTCTGTGTTTTTCTTAAAGGTGCTAAGGAGAAGACATTGAACATGGGTGACGACAACCTGCTTCACCCCAACACCTTCATCTGCCAGCAGCGAGCACACCTACATGAAGCCCAAGCCCATTTCCAGGATGAATCCTGCATCAAAGGACAGCGAATGCTCCCTCAGGGCTGGCTCTTCCTAGCTCATGGTCGACAGAGACGACCCAGAGGGACAAAGCAGCGACAGAAAACACTGTGCTAGATGGAGGATTTTAACTCATTTAGTTACAATGATTCCAGGCAGCAGTGCTTGTCATTCTCACATAGCAGGTGACAAATACAAGGAGTCAAAGGGACTAAAGGAGTCTCCTTAGTCTGCAGAAGGTCTGAATTTTATAGCAGCTAGAAGCCTGGCCTTTCAGTATCTTCTCCTCTTAAGACAACTCCTATATACAACTTGTTCTTCTTAACAAAGCACTTTGGTACCTGAGTGCTAGGGTGAGGCCTATAATCCCAGCTTCTTGGAAAGCTGAGGGAGGAGGACAGCAAGTACAAGCTCAGCTTAGGCTAACTCAGCAAGACCTTGTCTCAAAATTGAAAGAAAAATAAATAAATAAATATTTATTGGGGTATAACTTAGTGGCAGGATGCTTGCCTAGTGTGTGTGAAGATCTGGGTTTGATCTCTAGTCACACACACACACACACACACACACACACACACACACACAGGATCCCAATCTCTGAGAATTAATCATCTCACGGTCTCCCACAGTACGAGTCCTCATAAGCACTGTCACTCAATACTGTACTTTGCTTGAACTGTATTAGCTTAATGCAGGTTTCAGTTTGGAGTGAAATGAACAGTCATGCTCCCTCCACGCTCCACAGCACCACAGGGTTTCCTGTGCACAGCCCTCAGCTCCAGTCTGAACACAGAGCAGCAAGGGGCTATGAACCCTGGGGCCCTGGACTGCGCTTCAGAGAAAAAGCCCTGTCACATGGGACACCCTCTGACAGGCAGCGCTTCTGTAAAACTGCAACAGGGCTCTGAGCCAGAGCTGGACTGTCCAAGATTCCTTCTGTACTCAGGGGTCCTGGGATTGAATTCCCTGTGCTGTGCTCCATGGGACCCTGTGGTACAATGGCCCCAGGGCCACCTCTTTTGGTGACTTTGGTTGTGAGGTGACACATCCTATGGCAAATTCCAAACTACAGTACCAGGAACCGTAGCTCCAGTGACAACATGAGCCAGTGCTTTCTCCCTGACACTACACGCTAACACTTTTATTACTTGTAATGATAGCATATAATTAGATTATAATGCAAGGTTCCCCTTTTTGCCATGCATTTCACAGAATGGTGGAGAAGGAACCATTTGAAGGCATTAATAAAAGACTATATTAACTTAGGGGTTCAGGCATGTGGTCAAGGGAGCGTCTGTAAAGAGAAAACTCTTCTGGTAAGAGAACCAATTTACTGCTCCTCTGCTGAGGCTCTGCTGGCCTCGCTTGCCTTCTCTCTGTGCTTGGCAAAGAGGTTGAGTTTATTCCTAGGAGATTAGGAATGAAAGAGGAAGAAAGGGAAATTTGTAACTCAGAGATACTGCACCGTGTGTGCTGAATTTGGAGGGCACCTGGCTACATGACGGTTGAGATAAGTAGATCCCATGAACTGCCGTTGTTGGAAAGGTGGCATCTGGGTTCATTAAAGGTGTGCAACAGATTTTGATAAAAGCTATTTTTCTAAGTCATTAAATTGCTTTTTAGGAACTTTACATTCTCCTTCATTTGAACAATTATTAAACAATAAAACAGAATTGCACAATTGCTAAAACTGTAATCTGAAATTTTACAGCCAGCTATAAAATGCTATATTATTAACTATACTGAAGATGCTCAAGCCCATTACAACTTTTTAAATGAATTATAAAAATCCTTTACCGCTGATAAAATAATCTTAAATTACAGTATTATGTATTCTAACAATATGTTGAACCAAAGTTTGCTACAATGCAAACATGTCAATCAAAAGGAAATCACTGTTTGAATTAAGTCTGCAGAAGCCCACAATCTGATAACAGCTGCTTCGCAGAGGCGGCCCCGCACCTGACGGCTGCAGGCTGGCAGGGACAGCATTTCCTGCAAAGCCGGTGCCTTTCCCCACGTCCCCTCAGCCACAGGAATAACCAAGAGGCAGCACCTCCAGGCCTTAATGAGTTCACTGGTGACACTTAGTAGGACTCCTAGAAAAATCTGTGATATAGGGAACTTGTCTATAAATGTCTTTCCCTAAGGGAAAATTTTAAAATGCCAACTATTTAGTGACAGAGCACCTGCCATTTATAATCCCGTCCCTGTGATGAAGGTGACACACACATGTATGTACCACGAATTCTGTTAATGAAGATTAAATTCTTCTTTTGGTACCAGTGATAGCCTTCACGCTCCTACACCCAATTCAGTTTGAATACACCACTGAAAATGCACTTTGGCACACTCCATTCTATGGCAGCCTTAACCAGGCAATACTCAATTTTGAGCTCTGAATTCAAGCACCCTGCTGGCTTAAGGACTTAGAAAATGCTCTATAAGCAGTCATTTCAAAAAAGTGTTTTTATAATAGCCTCCTTCCTCCCAGGGCTGATGTGGGCAGATTCTGAGATGCAGCTTCCCTCTGAGCTCATCTCCTGGCACCTGGATCCAGGATGGGTAAGTCCAGGGAGGCCACCGGCAGCCTCTGTGCAGCGCATAGTTGGGCCTGGAGCTGTTTGGCAACCTGAGAGTTCCAGGGAAGGCTCGGAGTAGCCTGGTGGGGTTGGTGATGCTCAGCAGCACTTCTGCTAAGGGGGGACCTCCCACGGCTCATTGTTCTGAGTGGGAAAATAAACCCACTCTGAGCAGGAGAGCATTAGGGGAAGTACACATTAGGTGCAGCCAAGATTATGATTTCTTTAAAAAAAAAAAGAAGCAAAAACAACCATGGGCCCCAGAAAGCATGCTACATAGAAAGGATGGAAACCTTACAAAGACTGTAAACTGAACACCACCAATAAGAGTACTCTCTTAAACAAAAGGCTCAGCACTAGTATCCATGTGTCACAGGGTATGCTAAGGGTTCAGTGTTGGTATGTCTCTTACTGGCCTGTTTAGCTTACCTCTAACCCTCCTGAAAATCCCCATCCTCAGACCAAAAGTGAAGAATTGTGGTTGGGTATCAACATTTCCATCTAGGGCTCATGAGACAGCTCAGCAGATTAAGCGCCTGCTTTGGCAAGCACAGGTTCCAGGGTTCAATCTCCAGTTCCACATGCCATGCCAGGCCCACCCCCACGGGAGCACTAAGCCAGCAACTGACCTAGCCGTGGTGGGGCACACCTGCAATCCCAGTGCTGGGGAGGCTACAAACAGGAAGATCACTATGAAACTGAGCTGCACAGTGAGACCCTGTACCAAATACATAAATGAAAAAAAAAAAATTTCATCCATTTCCACCGGATACATTGACAAGCAAAAGTTTCCTTTAAGATGGCCCCCTCAGGGTTCTTATCCAGGGCGCTGCAGGAGTA
The DNA here is from genome assembly GCA_002564285.1 of Tympanoctomys barrerae. Classification (NCBI taxonomy): domain Eukaryota; kingdom Metazoa; phylum Chordata; class Mammalia; order Rodentia; family Octodontidae; genus Tympanoctomys; species Tympanoctomys barrerae. The sequence goes on from NDGN011472957.1 coordinate 12,787, forward strand.
AAAGGCCTCACTCAGAAGAAAGTTATAGCTAGGCATGGTGGGGCACAACTGTAATCCCAGCAGTCAGGAGGCTGAGATATGAGGGTTGTTGTGAGATTGAGACCAGCTTGGGCTACCAACTGAACGCATAGTGAGACCCTGTCTCAAAAAGACGAAGAAGGAGAAGGAGGAGGAAGAGGAGAAGGAGGAGCAGGAGGAAGAGGAGGAGGAGGGGGAGGAGAAGAACAGGAAGAAGAGGAGGGAGAGAAGGAGAAAGGAGGAGGAAAAGGAGGAAGAGGAGGAAGAGTAGGAGGTTACAGTGTAATGCCAAAGAAGGCTGTGAACTACACATCCCTAAACAACAACAACAACAACTCAAGTGAACATCATTTTGGTAGCCTCAGCAGGTACCACTTAAAAGAGGGTGTTGCCTTGGAAAAATTAAAATTTCCCACAATGGGTTTTTAGTAGTGTTCCTATGTTGCAATGCCCAGTGTGATAACCACAGGAGGTGGAGCCTTCAGGAAAAGATTATGTTGAGGAGGTTCTGAAGACAATGCCCCACAGAGGGACCTGTGCTCTCCAAAGGGAAGAGACACCAGAGTGGCCTCCCTCCACATGTGTGGACACAGCAGGAAGGAGGCCCTTTATGCAGAAGACCCTTACCAGGAACACAATCTGCCTGCACCCTGAACTTGGACTTGCAAGCTCAAGAGCTGTGAACAATAAATTTCTGCTGCTTAACCCTCCCAGTACAAAGAATTTGGTTGTGGCAGCTTCCACACACTTCAACAGGTAGGAGATCCTTCTTGCATCGTTCCTGCCTGCACTGGTCAGGAAAGGTCTGGTCTGACAAGTCTCTCTGCTCCTTACCTTAAAGAAGAAAATGGGGAGGAAAGGAAAGGGGGTCTCTGCTCAGTGGTTCTCGGAGGCATCCACACCTCCTCAGGAGATAATTGTCTTTTAGCTTTCAGGATAAGCAGAGAGGGGTAGGCACCTAGAAGGTTAAGGCTGGGGTGCTGCCAATGACCCAACCGTGCCCACCGCAGCATGGCATAACAATCATGCATTCTCCAAACACAGTGCTGCCAGCACTGAGCAAGCCTGACCTGGAGGAGCTGATCAATACACAGCCACAGGATTACTAAATAATCCTCAGGTAAATAATTGCCCATGTTGTTAGAGGGGTGTGAAGCTCAGCTTTAGCAACGCATGCCAGGTAAAGGAAGTGATTTCCCACGGAGAAGCATCTGACTTGCAACTGCATTTGAAAACCTCCGCTGTGATAAAGCCTCATTATCTTTTATCTGTATATCAAGGGTCCTCTACACGTGCAAAACCCCATGCGCCACCAAGACCAGACGATCCCTGGGCAGCAGGATGTAGAAAGCAATGCATGCCACCACACTGTCCCTGGGAGCACAGCCCTGTTCCTGAAGATAGCACAAAGGGGACCAGAGACAATCGGACAATGATAGCTCTTTGGGGCTTATGATCAATGAAAATGTGCAGTCCCAACTGGGGGGGGCACTACTCTGGTAGGGCACCCCCTGACAGGCAGGAGCATATTTAATCCTCATTCCAACCTAGAAACTCCTCTACTGTCATCCCATCTTACAGATGAGGAAACTGAGGCAGAAAGGATGAGTAATGTTCCCAAAGTTCCGTCGCTAGTGAGTGGTAAAGTGAGCCCATGTTCAGCATCTTAACGCCGGCTTCCTTGTGAAAGTCTCACAGTGTATCTCTAGAATTAAAATTATATTTTGAAACACTGATAAGCCATTGCTGTATAATTCAAAATGTGACTGGCTTTGTTCTTGGTTAGAGGTCTAGATAACCTCTAAAGCCTTGGAATTCCTCAAGTAATAGATGTGGCTTTGTTATTGTGAGATTTTTTGGATCATACATAAGCATACAGTGATAGGAAGACTGAGGATGGGCCTGGTCACCTGGAAAAGCAACCTCGGGTCACCTTCAGTCACATGGTTGATTTATGAAACCCTAATTAACAAAGAAAATGTGGACACTAAGCTAGGTGGAAATGCCTAACCATCAAGAGAAGCCAGGTTTCATCAGGAGAGCCCCTGACTCAGGCTCTTCGTTTTGCTGGTCCTGACTTATGTCCCTTATAATAAAGCAATCATGAAGCACAGAACTTTCTTGGGATTGTAAGCCATCCCAATGCACTGAATCTTGAGGAGATTCTGCAACACTGTGGGGTTTGACCAGTGGATCAGAAGTGCAGGGAAATGCAGCTGGCAGTCTTCTTGGGAACCCTGCCCTTAGCCTGCATTTGACACCACTCGAGGTGGCTAGGATCAGAATTGAGTTGCGTCGCAGTACACCAGTTGGTGTCAGAACAGGCCTCATTACTTTTCTTTATGCTACTTTATGAACAGTCTGACACTTCAATCTGCCAGATGTTCAACAAGAATTTAGGGACTGATTTAATTTATAGGGATGAATAATGTTATCCAGAAACAAAATGTTTAAAGTGCTCTGATTTAGGTAACACAATGTAGACATTTAAAATGCATGAGGGGTAGAGAAGGAGAGTGTCACTTTGCTATTTTTCCTCTTCTGATCAAGCCTCCTTATGGTTTCAGTCTCTTGTCTGAAAAATGGGAAGAATAATAGCCCTAACCTCTTGGGCTCACTGGGAGCATCGCTCCTGGAAAGTGCTGTATGTGTATCACTTATTAATACCAAGCCATAAAGGGCTGGTGTGATGCAAGTTATCAAGGCAAATTGTTCCAGGATCTAGTCTAGAGTTAGATTGCTCATTGTGTTTCTCCAAATGGAGATTGGTCATCACCGTAGCATTTGACATTTTTCAGGGGACATTCAAATTTTTTAATATTGGCATACTGCTATTAACAGCTTACTGAACCTATGATTTCACCTGTGTTATTAACAGCTGCGTGAGTTTTTGTAAATAATATTTAAAAGATAAACATTAAACAAATAATCGGAAGGATGGAGAGCAGAGACAGGAAACCCTGCAGAGCTCTAGGCCTTACAGCTGAGGGATAAGGCTACTTCTCAAACATTTTCTTCTCTGAACCTAGCAGTGTTTCCTCTTAATAACTGTGTCACCTCTTCCCAATATCAGCATTGGTTAAAGATCAGGAAGGCTCCTGGAAGACGGTCCCACTCTGGCAACCAGGCTGGACAGAGCTCTGATTAGAATGATCAGAGCTTGGCAGATCCAAGAAGCAGGCTGTCAGCATGCCACTCTCAAGCGACGCTTCCGGGGCACAGAGCCAGGGCGTCTAGAGCAGTTCTACTCCCTCCAGAGCTGGAGCTTGCTTTCCCTGCCTTTGGTTTTTCTTTCCTTCTTGTCCTGGTGTCCCAAGAATACTCTGCTCCTTTCTGTTCTGCAGGACTTTGTATAATACCATTGTAAAGCTGACAAGGTAATTTTTGGTACAAATCCTTCTTACAAATTAAGAAATCAGAATCTAAAGAGCTACTTCTCTATTCTTCCATTGCCTCCAGCCTCTGAACACAGCCTTTCCTTTATAGCCCCAGACTGCAGAGTCATGGCCCTGAGATACCGCAGCAATTCTAAGAAGAATGTGCTCATTTTCCCAGTGCCAAGAGCTGTCAGTTTTCATCTGGACCCTTCGCATTCTGATGTTCTTCAAAACACGGGTGTTGTTTTATAGCAGAGATTCAGAGAGGGTAAGAAACACGCTCCCAGTCACAGAGCGCAACAGAAGGAAAGCCAGAATCCTCACTGGGGTCCAGGTGACTCCAAAGTCCCAGCTCTTCTCAGCAAAGGAACTCCTATGCTACCTACTATAGGCTAAAGGCAGGATCTGAGGAAGTGCTCTTGGGCCAGTGGTGATTTCATGGTGGAGAGGGAGAGTTAAGTAGTCAAGACATGAGCTTCCTGCCCCTGCTCTGGGCCTGGGATGGCAATAAGCACCTCTCCTCTCAGCCTCCACCAGGTGTCCTGTGCAAAGCCCACCACACCAACCTCTCTCACAAGTGCCTCTTCTTCAGTGGAAGATTAACGGGACGCCAAAGCACCCCATTGCTCTGTAAGCATAAATTGCAAGAAAAACATTTAGAATATTGATTAAGTGCTTCATGCTTGAAGATTTAAATTTACCTCCTGTATTTCCAGGATTAGCTGACATAATGGGGTCAGTCTGCCGGCACAAATGATTTACAGAACACCCATTGGCAGCTCTCCTTTGAAAACCCAACATTTAAATTTTCACTTGGTCACAGCCAGCAGAGTCCTAGGTATTTAGCAGGTTTGGATAATCACCTTCTTTCTAGCTCTAGACTTATGTGGTTTGCCTCCTGGGAAGAGTTCTGAAATTATTTCTGGACTGGTCTGGCCTTAACTAAAACAAATAGACTTTGTTTGCATCCCATGAGGTACAGGGTGGTGGTATAAGGAGAAAGGACATCTAAATATAGATTATTGTCTGTTCTTGAGCAGAATATCAAGGAATTAAAGAGATCAGATCTTCCTTCCATCTGTCCTGCCAGTCATCCTACAAGTGCCCAGCCTGCATATAAGCTGACTCTGAGAGGAGAAGAAAGGAGTTGGGGTCTCGGTGTGAGGCCAGGAGGTGTGGACCTAAACAGATCCGGTGAGGTTGCAGGTTCTAGGCTCCAAGCAGACACCAGCCTCTGCTGTGGCCCCTGAGTGCACAGAGAGGCCCGTGTGTTTCCTCTGAGACTTCTTCAGGGCTCCTGTAGCCTGGCCAGCAAAGAAGATGGCCTCTGCTGGGGCTGAGCTGAAGGCAGGCCAAGGAGCTGCGCCCATCAGCACTGCTGACTGGCGCAGGAAGCACACTTAGGAAGACTGTCCGCCACACGCAAGCCACGTTCTCAGCAGAGTAGCCTCAGAAACTCCACTGGATGAGGGGAGCAAACCGAACCCGGGGATGCGCCACCACTGGCCCACCTTGTCGGGCCACAGATGCTCACAGGTGGGTTTTTTTTGGCTCATCATAAAGCTAACTTTGTGGCTGATGCGACTCTCCCAGATTCTGCCAAGCACCTGCAGCTCTCTGCCAGCTACCCTGCTTGCCTTAGCTCTGAGTGAGTTTCCCCAGGACCTGTCACTCCACTTTCAGAGGGCAGGGAGTAGCAGAGGCAGAGATAGTGAAGTTCAAGGGCTCCTAGCTTAGTCCCATGGCCAGAGCCCCCAGCCCCCGCTGCAGCCAGCCCTCTGTCTCCAACAGTTCTGAGGTTTCAACCAACTCTGAGTCAAAAAGTACTAGCAAAAAACATGGTGTCTAAGCTGAATGTATAAACACTTTTGTCACTGTTCCCTAAACAACACAATATAACAATGACTTATATATTTGTATTAGGTGTTAGGTAATATATAAATCATTTTAAATGTACAGGAACATGTACTATGCTATATGCAAATATTATATTATTTGATAGAAGGCACTTGAGCATACATGAATTTTGTACCCTTGGAACATCCCAGAACAACTTCCCTACAGATATAAAAGGACAAATGTGATCTCTTTGAATATGAAAGCCAAAGGTCTACAAATACACATTTAAAAAGTCTTCACTATAAGTCACGATGGTTAAGCAGCATACAGTGAGGCAAAGCATAAATTCTTCTAACACTGACTTAATCTCCAAGGATATTTTCTTTAAATAATCAACAAGTACAGTCCATTTGGTTTAAATATCTTGAGCTTTTCCAGTCAGCAGACGCAAGTGTACAGATGATGAAATAACTGGTAGAATTATTAAGGATTATTTGCTTTCCATGTGACCACTTTGTACAAATCGAAGGAATATGCCAACAATAGCACAGCTTGCATCATGCTTGTTACTAATATGGCTGCCAACTCATCCTGCCATTGGGAGCTTGGCGGGTTACCGAAAACCCAATATTTTATCACCTCGGGGGGTTAGCATTTGGACATTTCCATGACATTTCATACTAATCAATCAACTTTCCTTTTTTAAAGCAGTGCCTTTCTCAGGAGTTATCAATGAGACCCTGATCACTATGCCCAAAGCTACCAAGAACAGCCTTCAGTTTGTTGATAATAACATTTAGAAGCAGACTCTCAAAAATGTTTATTCTTGTCTTCTTTTCCATGGGGGAAATCTAGCTTAAATGTTAAGATAGGTAATCCAATCCCCGAGAGTTTTCTTCTATTACTGTATATTTTAAAACATTAGGAGAGGGCACTTCTCATGGGAAGGGAATTTTAGAGCTGCCAAAGACTGGTGATTGTCTCCAAATCTGTTTCCAATGGATCCCAAGCTGATTTAAGTCAGTTCTATGCCTAGTCATGACATAGGAGGCTGGGACAAACACCATTCGAAGATACTTCTAGGGCCTCTGGCAAGTGGTAATTTATCTATAGACAGCCAGGCAGGCAACAGAAGGGCAGATTCAGAGAATGAGCCCCCTGGGAGCTCCAGATAGAGCAAGAATCCTCAGCTAGCCAGAGGTGCCACATTCTCAGGATGAATCCCTTAATTTGTCACCTTTGGATGCTCTGGCCTCAAATGATCCTTTCAACCATTTTCTCACATGTCACCAAGCTGCACGAAGTGTTACTGACAGTCTTTAAGCCTTTCCCCTATCTGTCTCCTATACCCAAGGCTCGAAGAAACCCAACAGATATCTGCTTCCCTATTACTGAGACAAAATACCTGACACTTGCAGCTTAAAGGAGAAGAGTTTTCATTTGGCTACTGGTTTCAGAGGCTCCAGTCCATGGCTGGATGTTTCAGAGTGGAAAAATCATGGAGGAACTACATGAGGGAACAAAGGTGCTCACTGCTGTGGCTAAAAGCAGAGCACAGGGGAAGGGTGCCAACAAGAAGCAGCCTCTCAGAGGCACTCCCCCCACTCACTCTCCAAATGGGCTCCACCTCCTACAGCCAATTCAGCTATGACCACCAGTGGATTAATTATGGATAAGTAGCGTGCTCCTACAATACCAGCACCTCTCCTGGGGTCTCTCAGTCCAGGCAAACTGCTGCGATGGATTGGCAGAGAGTGCAGCATATTAGCTTTGTGTTTGTCTTCTTCACCTGCATCATTGGCTTTCAGAAAGAGCCAGAGCACAGGCTCTATCAAACCTGGCTTCTCCTTTCTTCCTTTTCTATTCTTTACTTCTTCCTTACTTTCTATTTCTAACTGAGAGACAAAGGTCATAGGACAAGGCAAAATTGCAGAGATTCATGAAATAGTGTATGATTTTGACTAAGGTGCTAGTGCTTTCTGCCTCAGTTGTATAAGGGAAGGACGTCTGCCATACTTGATGCATAGAGCTGACGTGATGAACCAAGGGGAGAAAGTATTCAAGGTGCTGTAAAGAATCAAGTACACTATGCACCTGTTAGTGCTAACCTATACTATTGTGAACACCCTAATGCCCACCCTGGAGCGAGGCACATCCCCATCCATCTTCACAAGGGAACCATATGGCCAACTGACAGGATTGGGCATCACGTGGGACATTCAGGAACATTCACTCTGCCCCCAATTAATCCTCTCAATCCTAGCAGCAAAGCCTCTCACCCTCTAAAAATGTGGACATGTTGCTCCCTGCCTACTATTCTTAATTCACTGAGGAGTCAATTTTTGGTCTGGGTTTTGAATGCTTGTCTTCCTGAAGTTTCCCAAGTGCAGAAGGCATTTAATAAGCAGGCTGCGGGCAGTCTCTGTAGTCACTCTCTGTTATACTAAGAGTTGTACAGAAAAGACACTGGCTCTGCTTCAGCCAGAGATCACTACTCTCGCTGGTCAAAAACCACCACTGGTCCACATTCTTGAGAGGACAAGGTCCTATTCCCTGTCTGGGCATTGCCTTTTGTGACACTGTTATCTGAAGGCATCTAAAGGAAACAAGACTGATCTGGGAGAAAGTGGTCACTGAGTCCTAGCAGAGATTAGTAAGAGACCCTGTCCATTGCCTGGCTCTAGATCCACCTCTGCCTGGTGAGAGAACTTTGTACAAGTCACTTCCTTTCTGCAGAACTTAGGGTCTCGCTCTAGCATGCAGGAGTTAGAGCACAAGATTATTCTCCAAGCTACATCTAAGCTCTGGAACTCTCTGCCCAGTGCTTTGGAGGTGATAAAGATGCAGGAAATGTCTTAGAAGCCTGGCTATGTGGTTTCCATATCTGCCTTCTCCTTACTTCTTGTATGTCCTTGAGACTGTGTGTTGGAATGGGGACCAAGAATAACTAAGGACAGACATCAAAGCTGAAGTAAAGCACATGTGGGATGTCTAAGAAGAGAGGGAATGTTGGAAGGAAAGATGTATCGAGCAGCTCACTCAAATGGAAGAGCTCCCCCAGCACTTTCTAAGGAACAAAGTAGGTTGTGGACAAGACTGTATTTGCTGAAGGGAGATTTCTGAGAATTCCAGCTCTTGGTGTGGAAAGTGGGCATGTACTGCAATGATTAAGTGTGAGGCTGCCCCTTGGTGCTTGACATGCAGATTATGGCCTGTGTGTTTCCCAAGTAAGGGCAAGAGACAGAAGTCACCATGTAGTCACACAAAAACATACAGAATGATGAAAGGAAGGAAGCTCCTGGATTCCCAGTGCTGCTTTTGTGATTCACAAACTTTGCACACTTGAACAGAAGTTGTTTCTCTGAGGCTGGAATATCATAGTAATAGCTCTTCTTCTGCTGTAGTCAGGAGGATAGTACCCAAAGAGACAAAATATGTACAGAAACTTTGGGAACATACTGATAACTAATTTCTTGCCAAGAGTTTAATACTCAATTATTTTGATAAGTCACTAAAAAGGCAGAACAAACCATCTACTTTGAAACAAAGGCAGGAAACCACTATTATATGTTGCTGGAGTTCTGCCTTACAGCCCTCGATTAACGCCATTCTTTCACTGGACTCTGTAGATGAGCAGGGTAGCAGCACCTTCCTCTGCTGAAGAGCACCCGCTCTGCTTCCCAAAGAACCAAGCCATCGAGGACTCCACCTACGACCTAACACGTGACATAGTGGCCCTTTCTGCTTCACCTTCAAGACAATTCAACACCTCATATCATCTTCAATGGCCCTGATGGTGCCAAACCCAAGGAGTCCTTTCTCCTTAATACATTGCATAAAGCATAACAGATACCATATGTTAATAGCCAAGCCAACTCTGTCACTCCAAAACCAAAGCTGGTTAGAGGATGCACCTGTCCAGATCTCTCATTTAATGGAGCTGGACACAAATGCCTTGGTCAATGCCATGTCACTACTCAGTGGCAGTACTGATTACATAGTCCATCTTTCTCTTCATTATATGACACATTACAGCCTCCATTCATTCTGTTTAAAATTCAGTTTTCAGCTTCAAATTGAGCAGCATTTCTCATCCGTCTCTATGTGAATTTCAAGAAATGAATCCCAGCTCATCCCAGAAGTGAGCTCCCATAGGAAATCTAGACCAATTCTCACCTGTAAATTTGCACAGGGTGGCAAAACATGTGTGGGGATCTCATTCTCAGACCCTGCTGGTTCCAGGGGCTTGTTCTTGACCCTGAAGGCTGTGGTGGTGGTGGCGGTAGTGGTCTGCACCGGGACGGCTGGCTGCCACACGGTCACATCGGAGCCATTGCCAAAGGCTTGAATTGCATTTTCTGCAGTAAAACAAGAGGGGATCCAATTTCAAAGTCAAGCAACAAATGTAACAAGATGCACATAGTCTGAGAGGCACACTAGAAATTTTGATGCTAGGACTGGACTTCTCTGAACAAAACCCATCCACTCATCCAGTCCACACGCACTGAGAATCAGTCTTCTGAGTCAGGCACTCAACAATCAATTCAGTCATTAAACACTGAGCTGGACACTTACCTAGATTCCAAGAGCAACAAATATTTACCGTGCTCCCATGTATGCGTCAGGTGCTGAGCAAGGTGCTTGCCCTGAAATGCCCATCCATCAAGCATTTGGAACCCAGCCTCTGCCCTGTTACTTGGAATTGTAACTACACCATTGTCCCAGGAAAATCTGTGTGCTTTGTTAAAATTCTAGACTAAAAACAAATTAATCAGTGCCTTTCTCCTTACTACATCCCTAGTAATGAGACAGCGGCAACTCAGTGGCATTTCCACTAATTTGGCAGGCAAAATGTACCCAGTTTCTTTAAAAGAAAAAAACTACCCCCACACCTCATCAATATCTAGTGAACATTTAAGTAAGATTATTTTTTTTCCTTTTCTACTCCCAGTCTTCCAAACAAAATCTGCATAATTAGATAGGAACAGCCCTGTTTAAATGAAAAGTTTAAAATGTAAAACTTTAAAAGCTTATTACAATTTCATAGGATTAGATTGTTTTTATGGCAAGAGTAAATTGGTTGTGTGCTGTTCCCTCCCCAAAATGAATAAAAAACAGTTTTTAATCAGGTCTTTGGGGATTTGGCCTGGATTTAGGAATTTTTTTATTTCATATTCATTGTGTAAGAAATCAAACTCTTTCATTTGGGACCTGAATGTGCAAATTGTTAATATACAACTCTTAGTTGGCATTTTTGATATAAAAGGCAGAATAATTTAGACCTGATACTCCCCTTAGAAGTGACACATTGTTCTAAAATTGTTATCCTTTAAGTTCAGCAAATTGGAAGCTTGTTTTCTACAACTTTCTATTCTGCAGGGCTGTAAAAACCAACTGCAAATTAATATAAATGCTTTTCTCATGCTTCTAGCTATGCTCCGTGGCTTATCTGGTGAGCAGAGAATCAAGAAAGGGGCACACAGGGACCAGTTTTCTTAAGTGAGCCAGGGCAGCAATAACGGAATATCTCCTTTTTTCTCGTTAAGTCCCATAGATTTAAGAGACTCTTGCTATTTATTGAAACCACATATGCCCTGCCCCCTGTGTCTGCCCTGCCCTGGTGTGAATTCAGCTGATCACTCCGCTTGTTCATTCATTCATTCATTCAAACCACGGACTGCTCCATGTGCTCAGCATACTGAATTGAACAGAGACAGCAACAGAAGAGGCCAATAAGTAAATCTATGACACAAAGATAGTGCGAAATGTCCAAAGGAAAATAAAGCAAGAGGGAGCAGGGAAAAGTGATCGATAATATAGAGTGTGCCTAAGGAGAGTCACATGGAGAGAAAACATTCTCTCAG
>NDGN011472964.1:0-25012 GCA_002564285.1 Tympanoctomys barrerae
TTTTTTGGCTGGTTCAGACGGGTCTGGTGTGGCATGTGGTGCCGGGGATCAAACTGCAGACCCCTGCGCCTGACTGAGTTTTGCCCAAGCAGGAGCTTTAGACAGCTGAGATCTCCCACCAGCCCCCAGCTGGAAATTTGTGAAGCTGAATTCCAGTGCTAAGAGCGGATGTTTGCAGTTCATATTTTAGGAAGAAAGCATTTGTTCTTAAAAATTTAGGCTTAAACCAGTGAGTATGGATGTGAATTACAGCTGTTTTGTAAATGCCCTTTAAAATTGAATTGAGGCTATTGTTCTCTTCCTTGTTTGCTGAGTTTTTGTAACAAATGGGCACTGATATTTGTCGAGTGATGTTTTTCTGCATGTATCGAGATGACTAGAGTGAGTTTTCTTCACTCTGTTAATACAGTGAATTTCATTGGCTCATTTTCATAAGTTGAGTCAGCCTTGTTCTTCCTAGACTCAGCCCCGGTTGGCAACAGGACTTTTTGGTTTTTAAAGAAGAGTAAATGTGTGTCGTAAGTTTGCTGCCTCTGGTCTGTTGTGTTCTTTTGTCTTTTTCCCCTGTGCCTAGAAAATATCTTTTTCCTTAATTTCTGAAAGATATTTTCCCTGAATGCAGAATTCTTTAATTTTGTGAGTACTTTTGGTTTGAAGTGTTCTTTATTAGAAGTGTGGTTTCCTTTGTTCCTCCATATATAACATGGCTTTATTTTCTTATCTCTTAAAACTGCTTACTATTAACATGGTAAATTTTTAGAAAAGGTGCTTCATGAGGGTATATAGCACCCACATTGGTTTTATAGGAGTATTTCTATTAATGAATTCTTAACTTTAATTTTATGAGTTTTATTGTTGAACAGTGCATACTTAACTGGAAAAGAAAATATCAACACAATAAAATACTAAATTTTTAATATCTAGTTGAGTGTGTAGGATAAACATCGGGTTTTTTTTCTTTTTTTAAACAACATTTTAAACAGCTGTTTACCTGCTTACAAGATCTAAATAAAATACAGCAGCAGAAATAAATTCTTAGGTGCACTACAATGAAAATACCAAGACCTTACCACAGAAACAGTCCTTGCCTCAGTTACCACTCCTCGGGCAGCCTTCCCACTTGGCAGCACCGTGCTCCCTACACAGGGCTTGCTGACACTAGCGCACGTTCCTTTCCTTGTTGGCAGGCATACTTGTCACCTCACTGGTCACCGTCTTTTGTCAGGAGTTTCCTGTTATGCGATGTGTACTTAACCAAGAAATGTGCTGTATGTAATGAGTGTTTAGAATAAGCAGCATTTTGTACATCAACTGTTTGCTTCCTAAATCTGAAAAAGAACAAATAAATTTCTATGTGAAGTACAATGACTACAAATAAAACTGTGCTGCGGAAGTACCTTTACTCCAGGTGTGACATCAAGGCAGTTTTCACCAGAGAGCCGCACTGCACTCAGCCTCGCCTGCGCTGGTGGCACATGTGCGTGGCGTTCCTGTCTTCTTCAGTCGCATGTTCTTGACATCTTTCACCTGCCTGCCAGTCCGCTCTAGAGTTCTGATTTCTTTGGGCAGATATGTATTGTTCTTCTGTTGTAATTGATCCTTTATCAATTCCAGTCCCAGCCCTCTTAAGAAATCTGCTCCTTGATGTTTTGTGCTTATTTTTTTTTTTGTAAGCTATGAAACTATTTATGCCTGACATGTTTAGGATTGAATAAAGCACAGCCATTGGTCAACAGTTTGTATTTCAGGTGGCGTCATAGTTGCTGCACAATTTGTCAACCACATCTACTCTGCCTTTCATTTTGTTGTACATTGTGACCATATCTGTTTTCGTTTGTGTTGAAGGTTTACTATGGATTTTTTTTTTTTTTTTTTTTTTTTTTTTTTTTGTNTGGTCTTTAGACAGGGTCTCACTGAGTAGTCCAAGCCAGTTGTGAACTTGCTCTGTAGCACTGGCTGATCTATGACCTTCAGCTCATCCCACCCCATTAAAGGTGTGCCTGGCTTCCTTCATCATTCATTTTATCCTGGTAGTGTAACATTGGCTGTGTCAATATTACTTTGTTTTTATTCAAAATAGTGTAGTCCAGGCTAGCTTGGAACTCTGTAGCACTGGTTGACAGTAAGCTCAGGAATCCTCATGCTTCAGCCTCCTTAATGCCGGGATTACAAGTGTGTATCACCCCATGTGATTTAACTGTCGATCTTACCATCGTAGTCTAATGTTGACAGCGTCAATACTACTTTTTCTTTGACAGGTAAGAAGCCAATGTTTTGTCTTCCTGAAACCCCAAGGTTGTACTATACATTTCTCTGTTGTGACTTTGGAACTATTCTTAGAATAGTTCCTGTGTTGGTCATCTGGTGTTTCAGAGCAGCATCAATAGCTCCTGAACCAGTTGTTGAATGTGACATTTGGGTTGTTTTTTGAAATAACAAGTACAACAAGTCTATTTAGAATTTGCAGACTTTGCAGGTCTCTTTTTTTTTTTTCCTGTTTGGCTCTACAGCCTGTGTTTTGGAAGGGGTATCTGGTCTTGCCTTTTTTAGGTGAAGAGAGCTATTTTCGGTTAACTCCTTCTACCTCCTATAAAAAGGGAAAACAAGTCAGTGTTAGCGTGATGTGACTTCAAGCCTCACATGGGAATTTTTGTAATGATCACAGTTAATACCCATTCAGTTCCCTGTTTTCCCAGTTAACAATTGGTTGCCCAGCTGTTGCACAGGACATCAGACATGTATTTTTATATGGATTTGATGCTAACTTAATAAAATAGGTATTGTTTTCCATGTTTTTAAAAACTCCCACCAAAACTAGACCCTGTCCCCAGCCCTGCAGCTTAGAGTGTTTAAATAGCTTCATTTCACATGGCAAATATGTTTGAGCCAGGGACTGTTCAATACTATAATCTTTGCTTGCTATGTAAAGGCTAAAAACAGCCCTGATCATAATACTCATGGATATCCATAATACCCATTTAGTTCCAATTTTCTGTAACTAGCATCTTCCTAGAATGAGTAAGCATTTTTACCTCTGGATATATGTTTTAGACATTCGTTGTCAAGCACTTGGTTATCCAAGTTTTGGTTATTTCATTTTCTTTGGCTCTGTGCTTCAAAAACTGATTTGTACATGGGTATTGAGTATGGTTGTATCAGATGGCCCTTTACTTTGCACACGGTGCTCCTCCAATGATTGTTGGCTGCTTGATCAATGATTTGATGAAACTTGAGCTTTAGCTTTTCACTTTTTGTTAAAACTTCTTCCCTGACCTTTTCAACTTGAGACTTGTTGTGTTTTTGTTTTTATTTTCTATATTGTATGTTCTGCAAGTTTAGATAAAGGAGGATGAATTTTAAAAGGATGTTCATTGTCCCAGCAGCGCAATCAATTACAGCTGTGTTTGCCAATCAGCACACTATGAAGCCAGAGGAGCCACAGAAAGAAGGGTTGTGCATCCTTTTGTGTCCTCAGTGTCCTCTATAGACTAAATGCAGTTTCCAGAAAAGAAAAAGAGTCATGTGGTATATCACTGCCCAAATAAAGACTTGGTTCCTGAGTTCCAGTATAAATGTCTGAATTCCACGTGTAAAATTTCTTCACATTTACCAAGGCATATTTTTTATACCATATTTGGAAACTTTATTTGGCATGTATTGTGAAAACCTTCTGTTACGGTTTGTGTCTAGTTGTCCCTCCAAAGCCTCATGCAGTCATGGGATGGCTTCTAGAGTTTGTGATTGATTATTGTGGGTGTGCATGCTGCACCTGCCAGGGGCAGGTAATTTGCATCGCAGTGTAGGGATAAGAGAGGCTAGCTAGCTGCCTGAGCTGCTACCACTCTCCTTTGCTCTTTCTCCTTGCCACTGGCATGAAAGATTGCTCTGTGCCATGTGGCACTCTGCCTAGAAGCCAACTGAGTATGGACTGAAACCTCCAGTAACTGCAAGTTAAATAAACCTTCCCTTCCTTCATTTTGAATGTCAGGTATTTGTCCCAGAAATGAGAGAAGAGTAACCGAGACATCTTCCATGACCATAAAATGATGCAAGTTTTGAAGTGCCAGGTATTCAAACAGTGTATAAACTGTTTGACAGTTTAGTACAAAGCTTTTTAAAAATGAGTGACTAGCAGCCAGATTGCCAAGCTTTTCCATTTTTCTGCTTGTATTGTTTTGTTTTGTTTTTTGGTACTAAGGATTGAACTCAGAACCTCATGCTTGCTAAGCAGGCGCTTACATTGCTGAGCTATCTCCCTGGCCCCCTTTTTTCTTTATTAGAGAGTACTTTAGCTGCTGAAACAAGGCAATTGGGAATTAGCACAATGAAAGCGATGTAGTCCTGCTCTACATGCTTTTAGTTCAGTTAGTGAGCTATCATGGTAAATGCACTGTTGTGTGTTACTGTCCTACTTGTGTTTCAAAATGTCTTGTAGCATCATGCATTACAAAGTTTCCAACATTGAATTGCAGGTAGCATTCTGTCCAGTAGGTTTCACCCCAGCAAGAACCTAGTAACATTTTCTGATGTGGGATCATTTAGGGATATGTGACCATTTTGTAGCATTTTGACTTGTGAGATACTTGTTTGCACTACTGTTTCCTTGTCTGAATCCAGCTTTTCATTCACTTCTCTGTCATCATGGGTAACAGAATCACCTGGTTACTCACTTTCAACCTGCTCCCATTGTTGTGATAGAGGATTTTCATTTGACATTGTACTGCATTGGGCTAATTCTACAAGAAAAATCAAAAGGAAAGATGTAACAAAAAATTACAAATGCACAAAAATGTATTTATGGTGCATAGCAATTGCACCGATTTCTACTTTGACAGATGTGCATTCCCCTTGCCTTTGCCGATGAAGTGGGCAGACACAACGATTGCATATTCTGTATTCCCCAGCGCAGCTGCTGAGATCCGCAGCCAGCTACCAGCTACCATTATGCTAAAGTACATATTCTTATTAGAAAAATAGTTGGGTGTTTTTTATCTGCCTTCGTACCTCTTGGGTAGTAAACAATTATTGTGTTACTCCTTTCATTTTCATAATATTTTGCTAAGGCTTTGTTGAATTTGGATGTGAGCTTAAGTTTTCACTGAACTTGGGGGAGTTTTGACAATTACTTCCTCAGAAGAACTCTTATTTTTGTCTTTAAGCTTCTTACTGTGTTAATAGGAATAAGACCCTTCGGATAGGTATTTTATTTTGGATCATTTCTGTTGCTGTATCTTTGGATTTATTAATCTATTCTGTCTCATTAGTATTATGGGAGTTGAGCTTTTTTTCAAGCTAGAGATAGCTCTTTTAATTTAGCTTCCTGTCTGCCCTTGACAGCTTCACATTTTCCTCTAGGCATGTGAGTTAGCTAGTATTGCAAGACGTGTGAATGAGCGCTGGCGCCTGTGTCAGTTCCAGATCCGAGCTCGGTAGTTTCTGCTGTGGCTTGTACGTTCCTCCTGTCTAGGCCTGCCAGTGTTTTATTAGATATGAGAGGTCAATTCTGCTTTGGTGAGGGCTGGGTATACTTACACATATTTAAGAGATATTCTTGTACATAAATGAATTATTTGATAAGAACTTGGTATTTTTTGATGTTTGTTTTTAGGCTTTTAAAAAGCAAAACAAATAGATCTTTAGTCTTCCAGCTATAGGTCTTTAGTCTCTGGCTGCTTGCCTGCAGTGCAGTTTCAATACCCAGTGCTCGGGGTTATGAGAGTTTTCTATTCTGGGCGTTGGAATTCCCAGATACCTGCTACACAGGCCCCCTTGAATAACTTTTTTCAAATGCATGGGCCAGTAAGTGCTTAGCTAGCATTTGCTGTCTGGGTAGCTTTGTCCTCTCCAATCTTCTGCCCTAGAAACACTTAAATTGCTCAGTTTCCTGAGTCCCCGCACTGTGGTGGCCAGTTTGGTGGCCTGCTGGGCTCTGCCTGTGCTCACGGCTCCCCAGGCCTGAGGAGAGGTCCCACGGCCGGCCTGTGCTGTCCCCTCGCAGAGGTAATGGCCAGAATTGCTTACTAGTAGAAGTAGCAATGTCATTTATTTTTCTTGGTTGTTAAAGCTGGAGGTAAGTCTGATCATTGTTTCTTGGTTTCACATAATTATCCTAAGCAACTCTCACTATCATTAATTTTATTTTCAGTTGTCTTTATTTTATGTATTTAGTAGAAAATCTATACAGTTTTACTGGGTAGATCGGACACAGCCTGTTTTCATCCTGTTCCCTGATATTGAACTTAATCTATATATTTTTCCCCTTCTCGCTTCTTTCCTTAGACTTGTAATCCCCTTTTTTGTTTGTTCTCTCATTGCACTTTTGAAGTCTCCTTTTTCTTTTGCTAGCTTTTTGTTACTTTTCTATGGCTCAAATAAAATCCTAGTAGGAGAGTTCTTTTTCTTACTGAGTTTCCATTTTACATGTCTTTTTTTTTTTTGTCCCAGGGGAGCATTTTTTATTTTTGCTGAAGTTATTTGCATAGCTCTTATGACATTTTTTTCTTACTGAAACTTTCTATAAAGTGGCTGTGTTTGAACTCCCTCAGGCTCAAGGCTGTGCCCCAGCTATAGCTCTGGGTTGGGATAGCCTCATCCCTCTAGCTTCCTGGACTATGGCAGTGTGATAGTGATGTAGGGGAGAGAAACTCCTAACTTGAAAGATATCCTGGACAAGTTTGTGTTCTCCAAAACTGAAAAATGAATTTTAGGAACAGTGGTTAAAAGCAGAATACATTTGTTGAGCAAAAGCAAGCTTCTGTTCAAGAGAGGTACAGAGGGGCACTGAATGGGTTGTCAAGGACCCTGCCTTTTCTAGGGATTTTTATTGAATAAATCCATGAAATGAGGTGGGTCTAAGGTGGGAAACTTGAAATTTGCTAGATGGGCATGACGTAAGACAAAACTATGGTTAGACAATAAGATTACAAGCATAATTGACCAGGTAAAATTAATTAAATCAGGAACAAATAGGGAAGCATGAATACAGAACAGAGGCTTTTCCAGTAGGGGTTGAGTCAGTGGCTATTCCTGGCTTTGTGAAGGTGATTGATACCTGTTTGGAATATCAGTCCTTGATGTCCATCCCTAGGGTGGCCTGTGGGTGCCTTTATTTGATCTTTTGTCTTAAAGATCTGGCCCTACAATTCCAAAGTCTTCCATACTGGTGATGGCCCTGACTCGGTTCCTGTAATAGTCTGTGTAACTCCTCTGCCTTCAACAGTAGAATTCAGGCCTGAAGGAAATGATAGACTTGGCCTTTCTGGGATCGTTAAATGTCTGTCCCAGTGTTCCTCTCTGCGGGACAGGAGCCTGCCCCCAGCCTAGTGCAGAGTGAGTGAGAGGACAGGACCCTGTTTACCTGACCGCAGTTGTCAGTTTTGTTTTTACTACTAATGGCAGCAGAGGAAAAAAGATTACCAGTTTACTAGTTTTCCTCTCTTTGGGTTGGAAATTCTGGGAATTTTGTGTACTTTTACGATTTGTAGCTCTGGGCTAAGAGGTGGGGTTGGAGATGAGCTCAGCAGTTGTGCTTGCTGGGAGTTTTCCATCTGTTACCTGAATTTTGGTTGCTGCTGGATATTTACGTGTATCATTTTTGTAGTTTTACTCATTTTTGCTTATTGTAGATGACAAGTGTGTTTTTTTATTGTCTTGACCCATAACCAAATATTCCGTAGTTTGTAGATAACATGTATGAAACTGGGTGTGGTGTCCTTTATAGTTTGTCTTCTCCCCTTTTTCGAACAAGTGGAATCGGAATTGCCATCACACCTTCTGAATGCACCTGATTGGAGTCCTGTTCTCTTTCCCAGATCCCCTGTTTGTGCGGCAGCGCCCCCTGTCTGCTGTGCCGATGCTGCCCCAGCGGGAACAACTCCACTGTCACCAGGCTGATCTATGCGCTCTTCTTGTTCCTTGGGGTGTGTGTTGCTTGTGTCATGTTGATACCAGGAATGGAAGAACAACTGAATAAGGTTAATTGTTTTTTTTCTTATTTATTAAGTGACACTAGAATATGCAGACTATGGGGTTTTTGGGGCTGGTTGGAGTATTACAGAGAGAATAAAGATACTATACAACCCCAATAACATACTGAAAAAGCAGGTGTTTGTCAGTGTGTTGGGCTGGAGGAAATGGGAAGAAAAAATTCATTCTCACAGAGGTGAGAAACAGGTGGTTCTGCCCCTTGTTTCCCCAGAACATTCCTGTTCATATTCTGATTACAATGTGGCTTTACACTTTCACTTGGTGTTGAGGATCAAACCCAAGCCCCCATGCATTTTGGCAGGCCCTCAGCCCGAGCCCAGCCTCTTAGAGTTTGACTTCTGAAATGGTTGTTTGTCTTTTTCAAGATTCTAAAATTATAAAGTTACTGCTTCACACATTGTTAGGTTAGCCCCATATATAGTCAGAATGAGACCAAAAAGAGTATATTAAAGTAGCATTGCCTTTGAAAAGCAAATACTGATCTTTTTAGTTCTTAGAAACTTGTCAGTTACTTTGTGATTCTTTAAGCTCATACTGACTTTCTAACTGTACAGTTCAGTGTGTCACATTAGAATGTAAATTTTAAAGATTTACAGTGTTCTCCAACTCAAAAAACGCCTCCTACTTAGCACTGACATTGGTAGTTCATTTGCTTATGAGAATTTTAACTACTATTCTGATTAAAATGGAGTTTATTTTGATTATATATTCACTGTGAACTATAAGGCAAACTCACCTTTCAAGTCTTAAAACTCTTTGATTTCACACTTTTGTCTTTTTTAACTTAATAGAAAAATGTGGATTACAAGCTTTCTTTCTTTTCCCAGATTCCTGGATTTTGTGAGAATGAGAAAGGTGTCGTTCCCTGCAGTATTCTGGTTGGCTACAAAGCTGTGTATCGCTTGTGCTTTGGCCTGGCCATGTTCTACCTCCTCCTCTCTCTGCTTATGATCAAGGTGAAGAGCAGCAGTGACCCTCGAGCTGCCGTGCACAATGGGTGAGTGTTCGATTAGGCCTCTTCTAAGCAGTTGTCAATCTACTGAAGAAACTGAAGCAGAATAAAAAGAATTTGCAGAATTTTGTTCATGAGGTAAAATCCTCCTATTTCATCTAGACAACATCAAGCCTCAGATAGCCCACGATATAAACTGGGTGTGGTGGCACACTCCTGTAATCTTAGTGCTTGAGAGGCTGAAAACAGGAGAATCACTTAGTGAGACCCTGTAGGCCCTGTTCTAAATTCATTTAAAAAAAAAAGATAATCCATAATAGCTTTGGGTCATTGATTGGATAACTCTGATTTCTGTTTTATTTTTTCATCTGAAAAATGGCTCTGCACATCTATGCCTGTTCCTGGACAATTGGTGCTCTTCCTGTCTCCCTTTGGTCTTGCTGGAGTGGCTCATCTGTGGAGCTCTGTTCTAGACCTAAAATGTAGCTGTGACAGGAAACTTGCTCCTGAACAGTGCAGTGGTTTTCTGAGAGATGGCTCCAGACAGCTAAGATGGAGATATGAGTGTGCCGTTGTTGGTCCCCTTCAGTAGGGAGGGAGCACTACACCAGGAACTTGGAACGCGTGGACTTTTTATATTTTTTCCCGCAAAGTAAGTTTTAAAAAATATCTGCTATTGTGCTCCCAGAGACTGGAGGAAAACACATGGGATGTTAGTATTAATGGAGAATTGTGATATGACAAGCTTATTTTCATCCTTTTAGCCTTTGATTGTTTTAAATTGTTTCAATGGAGCAGCTGTTTCTCATGTGTGTAGTAGAAAATTCATTGTGTAATGCACCCTGCATTTTCACTTACTAGATAGAATAAACCTGTAAAATAGAACCAGCATCTTCACATGAATTAATGACAAATAACAGTCTTAAAGCTAACTTAAAGATAGTTTATGTTATATATAGTCTCATTTCAAGGTGATCCTAACCAAGAATGGAAGAGTTACATGAAATGTAGCTATTCTTCAAAATGCTCTTCAAATTTTTCATCTATAAAATTGTTGAATGAATGTTTATTAATGAAAATTGCCTTTGTTGTAGATTTTGGTTCTTCAAATTTGCTGCAGCGATTGCAATTATCATTGGAGCGTTCTTCATTCCAGAAGGAACATTTACAACCGGTAAGAATTTTTTTCTTAGTTGAGTGATACCGATGCAGTCTAAAGGGCACTGAATAAATGTTACCTGGAGTTGTAACTGTTTACTTTTGTTTTACTTTGCATTTTCTTTTGTCCCTTGTTACAAATCAAGTCATTTACATAAAGCATTGTTTTTCCCTTTTATTGAAAAATATGTATGAAAAATGCGTGCCGCCACTAACGAGCCTCGCGCGGGCCTCCCTTTCAGTGTGGTTCTACGTGGGCATGGCAGGGGCCTTCTGCTTCATTCTCATACAGCTCGTCCTGCTGATTGACTTCGCCCACTCATGGAATGAGTCGTGGGTGGAAAAGATGGAGGAAGGGAACTCAAGGTGCTGGTATGCAGGTGAGCTCCGCTTACGCAGAACACCTCCAGGGCAGTGCGCTCTGCTGAGGGCAGACAGAAGGTTACTCGGGATTGTCGGGATCTGATTGCCTCAGAGAGTTGCCAGTTTGTCAGTGGCATCATATATCCCTTACTGCATCCACAGCTTGTTAAAGATCTTTTGCCAGATGAGCTGGTAATATACCTAAAACCAGAACAGAGTCTACAAGAACTTGAGTAGCTAAAGTAATATTTCAAGGCCTATTTGTGGAACCTTGTGCATATTATAGCACAATTTCTTAGGGAAACCAGGGGAAAGGACCGCTAGAAATAAATGTGTGATGGTACAGTCAAGGCAGATGGAGGAGGCAGGGTGTAAAGATGTGGAGGACCGCCCGGTGCCTCCTTGGAATAGGTGCTGTTGTCTCCATCTTGCCTGAGCCTGTTTGCATGTACTGACATGTGCAGAGCTGGCTGGGACTTCTCCTTAGCCTTTCAGTTGGCTGTAAGCAGCAGGTGTGTGAGCCAGGAAAAAGAGCCAGGGTTCCGTGCATTCAGCTGGGACCAGCCTCCAGGTGAAGGCTGTGACTTCCTGGGCTTTTAAGGTTACACATCGGAGCTGAAGCATGGACCCCAAAGCATGAGATACTGTGCCGGTTGTGTAATGCAGGCTACTCTTTCTGTGTCCTACAGAGATGAATGTAGGCCTGCCTAGCATAGCCCACAGCACTCACCTGCTCCCTGCGATTCTCAGTCACTCGGCCTCAAGCCACTCCTTTCTCCCTGAAGTAAAACATGGGTTCGGCCCTGAGTAGAGGCATTTGTTCCAGATAGCCATCATCGTGGCTGGACTCGGGACCCCTGGCCTCCCCATAACTACAGATTTGACTTTCTCTCTACATTCTCCCAGAAGGTGGTAGTAGGCTAGAATTAACTTACTAGAATTCCAATAACTTGTCATGGGATTCCAAATACAAGCTTCCTGTGCCGTGACGAGCACCAGAAGGGCTCTCTGTATAAAGATGTTAAGACATTGGTGACATTTAACTGATTGTGTTATGTGCATTGGTCACACCAAAGGAAAATTCCTGTCATAGGATAATTACTGTTTACTTATATAGTACTGGAAGCATGGATCAAAATTGAGGTACTCAGGGCTGAAATAGTTCAGCTGTTCTAAGCGTCTGCCTGGGCAGGTACAGGGACTAGGATTCTGTCCCTGGTACCACACGCCGCGCTGGCCCCACCCCCAGGCATGCTGGCCACCGAGTCCAGGTGTGGTGGTGCATACCTGTAATCCCAGTGCTGGGGATGCCGAAACAGGAGGATTGCTACTAGTCTAAACTGCGTAGCAGGACCCTGTACCAAATAAATAAATCTTTTTAAAAAAACAAAACACAGGGTCACTGGGGTCAAATAGGTGAAAGAAGGGACAGAGTTTTAGCGAGCCCAGCCCCCTAAATGTAGGAGTCTGTGATACAATGTGGTTGCCCTGCAGAGTGTCCTTGCTGCTCAGAGCAGCTAAACTCTTTACTGCTTGATAGTTTTTTTTTCTTCAAAACATGCTATAAATTTGGATGCATTGGGGCCAGGGAGATGGCTCAGTAGGCAAGTGCAAGGGCCTGAGTTCAATCCCCAATTCTGCAAAAAAAAAAAAAAATTGGATTCATGTGTAAACCCTGGGTTCACTTAAAGGTAACAGAATAATTGAAACAAGCCAAATGTATGGAATCTTCAGCCAGATGTTTGTCCTCAAAACTCATTGGTGATGATTGGTTTCAGTGGTTAAAGTAAGATCAGTTTGTTGCTCAAAGAAAGCATTTTTGACATCTGAAGACTTCTCTTACATAGCCTCATTCAGTGAGAACATGTCTAGCACACGGGCTTCGTCTGTTTTACTCTGCCACGTGCCCGGGCCTGGGACGTCTTGGGGACATCCCAGGGATCTCCTCCGTGAGGCAGACCCACTGACACTTCCACACCGCACATGTACTAGCACAAAGACTGGCCGCGTTATGTGTGTTACAGTTTATGAAGAATCTCAAGTTGTCTTAGTAAATAGTGAAGTTATCTTTACATAGTATACATACTTTTGTCTGACTTCATGTGATGAGGGGAAATTTTGGTTGGTGTTTCTTAGCACCCTACCTTATTTACAACTGAATGATTGTGATTCTTTAAAAACCTCAGGTAGGGCTGGCGAGATAGCTCAGTGCTCTAAGCGCCTGCTTAGGTAAGTGCAGAGACTAGAGTTCGATCCCGGCCACCACATGCTGTTCCATGCCATGCTGGCCCCACACCCGGGTGCTCCGAACTGAGTGAGTCCAGGCGTGGTGGTACTCGTCTGGAAACTCAGCACTGGGAGGCTGAGACAGGAGGATCACTATGGGTCTGAGCTGTCTAATGAGACCCTGTACCAAATACATTAAAAAGAAGAGAAAGAAAACCTCAAGTAATACTCATGTTTATTTTTAAGGTAGTTCCTACTATATATGAATGTGATTTGTAAATTGTGAGATACATATTCCTACTGATAAAAATTATGTAGCATGTTTGTTATTTACTGCCTTGACAACACGATAGTGAGCTGATGTTCCCAATTAGTAACTTCCCTGCTTCTATGGCCTGCGTAATGCAGTTACTGAAGTTGCATGTTTAGATAACACGACCCATCAGTTTTAAAACAAGTCACAACACCGTAGGTCGTGTGGTGAAGTCAGTTCCGTTTCCTCGCAGCCCTGTTGTCAGCCACGGCTCTGAATTACCTGCTGTCTGTCGTTGCCATCGTGTTGTTCTTTGTCTACTACACTCACCCAGCCAGTTGCTCAGAAAACAAGGCTTTCATCAGCGTCAACATGCTGCTGTGCGCGGGCGCCTCTGTGATGTCCATCCTTCCCAGGATCCAGGTACGCTCTTGGCATGCCCGTGCGCACGCCCTGAGCGGTGCCAGCCTGTTCACGGTGCTGCTTTGTGTTTTGCTTTAGGAGTCGCAGCCGAGGTCGGGCTTGTTGCAGTCCTCAGTCATCACGGTGTACACGATGTACCTCACATGGTCGGCGATGACCAATGAGCCAGGTACGATTGAAGCCCTCGGAGTCCCTTTACTCCGCAGTCATCTGGGAGCTTGCTACCCGAAAGCCAGTCTGCTAGAAGAAGGGGGCCTGGAAGTGGACACTTGTCTGCGCTCACTTCCTGGATTCCTTAACAAACTGGAAGGTTGTTAAAACCACCTGAAATTCTAAAAAATCTGCTTAACTACTTTTCAAAAGAAACCTCATCACGTCATCTTGCTTCTGTGGTGGTGCAGTTTTCACACTGTTACTTGTCTGACTCCCTTGCAGTGGAACGCAGCCGGGCTTTGGATCTGCCAGGGTCGGGCAGTTAGGCTGCGTTCCGTGGGAATGCAAGCCAGAATAATACGTGGCACTTGAGGAAAGAGGAGTTGCTATTTTAAAGGAGAAAAGACAGAGTTCTCTTAATAGTAATTTGCTTTAAGTATTTTTAGAAACTTAGTTTTCTAAGTTGTTACTAGATGGCCATCGGCAGATCTGGCTTTGTGGGAAGAATGCACGTGGCATTTTTGTCAGTACTTCACTAGCCCTTTATTTCTTGTGAAAGAACAAAGAGATCAAATAAGTCGTAATAGTAGTTGGGCCTCCATGGTCATTTCCACGAAGCGCTTGCTATTGGTGTTACGTATAAGTCTCTGTTCTTGTAGAAGATAGGACATTGAATGGTTTAACTTTTGTGAACACTTCTGTATTTGCATTATAAAACTTAAAAGGAAAAACTTAAGATCTTATTAATAGATAAAAATAATTCTTACACATTTTGTTGTTACACTTTTGTCTTTTCCTGAACAAAACTTTTGAGTTTCCAGAGATGAGAGTTAAAAAGAATGACTGCCCTAAAAAATAAATTTTTTCTTACCCTAACATTGTCATTTTCCTTTTTTTTTGAAGACAGGGTCTCAGACTCATAGTGACCCTCTTGTCTCACCCTCCCCAGCACTGGGATTACAGGTGTGCACCAGCACTCCGGGCTTGTTTGACTTTGAGTCTGTTTTACAGAAACGAGTTGTAACCCCAGTCTTCTGAGCATCGTTGGCTTCAACACCACGGGCTCCAGCCCAGACGAAGGGCACTCCGTGCAGTGGTGGCACCCTCAGGGGGTCATCGGCCTTGTCCTCTTCCTCTTGTGCGTCTTTTATTCGAGGTAATTAAGCCAGGAGCAGGCTGCTGGGCGGGCTGCTGCTGACTCAGGAGGGACTCTTCAGCATATGTCTCTGTCTGCCCTCATGCAGCATCCGCACCTCCAACAACAGTCAGGTTAATAAGCTGACTCTTACGAGCGATGAGTCCACACTGATTGAAGATGGCGGAGCCAGGAGTGACGGGTCCCTGGAGGATGGCGACAGTGCCCACCGGGCCGTGGATAACGAACGGGACGGCGTCACATACAGCTACTCCTTCTTCCACTTCATGCTCTTCCTGGCTTCACTGTACATCATGATGACCCTGACCAACTGGTACAGGTACTGATCCTGCGTGGCAGCTCGGGGCAGGAGGGCTCTAGTTGGGGGAGAGGGGTGCAGAGTAACATGAGCCTCAGCCAGACCTTAAAGACATCAATGGAAAACTATAAAGCCAAGATTTATTTATAGAAATGTATGTGGATAAATTGTTCTAATGTCATTTTTTTTCTGGGAAGATCAAAGCAATTTATAATGATAAATTGCCTTTTAAAACTGATTTTATCTAAATAATTGTAGAACAATTCTATTTAAGATTCAAATTGACATGTGCAGTTTAGGTAGCTTTTTGGCAGGGGGGCTGGCTCAGCCTTCCCTGATGGCAGGGCTGGTGTGGCATGTGGTGTGGGCGATCGAACCACAGTCCCTAAGCTAGCCTAAGCAGGCACTTAAGTCCACTGAGCTGTGTTGCCAACTGGTAGTGTGATTTTTTTTTTTTTCTTTTGTGAAACTGGGGATTGACCTCAGGCCCTTGTGCTTGCCAGGCAAGCGCTTACTCTACTGAGCCATCTCCCTGGCCCTGGTAGTGTGATTTTTAAATAATTCTAAGTGCATGATGTCCTTGACTAGGATGTGAAATTATTTTCAGTACTAGCAAAAGAAAAAGTAATCTTTGCTGTATTTTCTTGAGAGCATCCTTGACTGATTACTACTGAAGAGACTATGGTTTTTTGAATTCCTATACTACGTTGTATTAAGCTAGAAAAATCCAGATAGTTCTCAGGAATTCTCAATAATGGCTATAAGGTAATAGTAGTAAAAGGTAAGACTTTAGATCAGAGATATTTAACACAGAATCATCTGCGTGTTCTTGGTGCTGTGCTAATTCTGAGAAGCCAGGAAATGGAGAAACAGTAAACTGGGTTGGGAGTTTGCAGATGGACACTGGACCTCCCCCATCCAGAAATCAGGCCATTTCTACCCAGTAATGTACCAGAAGTACAGGCTGCCCTGGTACTTCAAGTCCTGTGCTCTTCAGTCCAGGAAAAGGCACCGCTGATTTCTACTTGGCCCTGGCTCCTAGGTCCCTTTGGGGTGCAGGGCAGCAGGTCCGTTCTGCGCTGCATACTGCTGGCAGGAGACTGGCCCGTGCCAACCCTCTCAACCCTGTGTGCTACACTCGTACTGATACCCCCCCCCCCCGCAACCCTCAGGTACGAGCCTGCGCGGGAGATGAAGAGCCAGTGGACAGCCGTGTGGGTGAAAATCTCCTCCAGCTGGATCGGCCTCGTGCTGTATGTGTGGACGCTGGTGGCGCCGCTCGTCCTCACAAACCGTGACTTCGACTGATGCACGTCTGGCAGGAGGCTCCCTGTGGGCGCTGCTCTGTGGAACTTCGCAGTATTCCTGGCTCTTGTGAAGTTGTATGTGTGCGTATGCTTCCTGTGTACTTTCTCCAGTGTTGTCCTGGCATGGATTAGGTTTTACTGCTTGCCATTTTATTCATTATTTTCTTGCCAAGTGCATTAATCACGTGCAGTGTGGGTCACAGATTGCAAGCTGTATGAGGATGGCAGTGAGTTAGGAGAAGCGGATGCTGGGAGGGTGACCTCTGCTCCTACCTATGAAATTAGAGGAGTGTAGGAAGCAGAAGTAAATTAGCAGTATTGCGTGACAGTTTGGTTTTAAGTTTGTTAGACTGTAATTGTCTTAGGACTCATGAAAGTAGACGCACGGCTGCTGTCTGAAATACTTGAAATGTGTTGCCTTGTGGAGGCCTGCATGGGGCATAACGTGGTTCTGCTAAAGTTACAGGACAGGTCACTCAGATGTAGTCTGATGCGAGTTCCATGTCGTCAGGACTTGCGCTTAGCGTGAAGGTAGGGGCTTCAGTAGCCCGGGTGCTTGCTCAGTGGAGGACACGGTATGCTCAGGCTAGGCCCAGAGTCTTTCCAGGGTCCGGTGGCACCCAGTGGGTGTCAGACTGACTGTTCTGTGACACTCATCCTCCATGGGTGGCTCCAGGGACTGTCACCAACCCATGACCTTTTGTTCTGTGGCCGTTACAAACCCATGCAGCCAGTGTAGGTGTAGTAGAGACAGTAGGAACTTTGAGAGGTTTAGACAGTTTTTAAAATGGTCATCACAGGTTAAAAAAGTTGTTAAAACTTAGAAAAGCAAAAGGTGGTTAAAAATTTGCCAAGACAGAAAAAAACTATAAAAAGGCCAGGCTTCCGCAGATCCTTAAATAAAAGTGCAGTTCTTTCATTTAAAAATAAAGCACAGACTTCAGTGGCTAATTTGTGGCAAAGTTAGGAAATTCTAAGAGTACCAACACTAGCATTGATCTCTGACATTAAGTAATTTCTGTTCAGTATAACATGTGCACAGTTGGATTTGCACCTCCTTAGCAGGGGCTGCTTCCTGGGGCACGGCTGGCTGCCGTTCAGCCTGTAAACCGAGATGGGGGACGCTGCACTGGTGTGGAGTAATTCACAGAGCGCCACACAGGGCAGCAGAGGTTCAGAGCTTTTGTGTTTACTGCCATATAATTGAAGTATGTAGGTTATTGTAATCTTTCAACCTAGAAATCAAGCAGTGTGAAAGTTAATTTAGATAGAAACTTAGTTATTTGTATGTGTAATTAGTGCCTGACCAAGCCTTTAAAAATTTACATTTGCTTCCTTAAAAATATTTATTACTGCAAGTGGAATATAACAGTTCACTTGAATTCCCGCATCTGACTGTGTATTGTGTTTCACAATTTTGGGTGACTGTGTTCAATCTCTAAATAAATGAACTCCCGCCCGTGCACAGCGTGTCCGTTCTTCACTAGCTCCGGTCGTCGTGCCTGCAGCCCTCACACCTTCCGTTTCCTTTGTGAAAGGCAGCCTGGCTCTGGGGAGTAGCTGAGTTCTTTTGCTGCTGTCTTGTGCTGTCTATACCCAGGTCCTGAACTTGGGGCTCCAGGTGTGCTCCCCTCGAGCCTCTGTAGCTGAGCCAGCCTGTGTGGAGAGCGTGACGCCCTCCCCGAGGCCTCAGCTCCCAGTGTGCACCCCAAGAGTGAGCCTTCCGCACAGCCCTCTGCAGGGGCCATAAGCATCCCTTCCTCCTGGACGTGCTGCTTGGTACTGAGGCGAGCGAGGCTCATGGCTGGTGTGTTACAGTCAGCCTAGCGGCTCGGTGAGGCTCCGTCCTGAGAGTAAGCTCCAGGACCAAAAATCACACTGTACCGGCCAGCAGGCTTCAGTCCGTTGGATTGAGTAATACACAGTGGCCTGAGCTTCTCCAGAATTAAATTCAGGGAAATCCATGTAAGATGCAGGTCATTTCAGATTAAAAATAAAATGGTCACAAAATCCCTGTACCGAAATGTTTGTAACAGTTTTATTTGTAACAACCAACATGCAAACTATCCCACAGCATCAGGTGGTGCAAGGCTGGGCCACGGGCTCTGCAATCCCAGTTATGTGAGCTTGCAAAATACAGGCCAGGAGCACAGATGGCAGCTGTCTGAGGATCCGGGACCCTTGCGTCGTCATCCTTTTTCATCCCACCCCAAGATGTTGAGCAGCCTCAGGTTTTAGCCAGATGGAAGTAGTTCCCGTGTTTCTCTCCTGTTCTCATAACATTCCTACATCCAGGACACTCGCTGCCTACCATGGGTGTGAGAAAACGTTCGGTGGCACCTGTCCCCTGCAGCGGCACGGAGCGTCCTTGCCGCCCTGAGCCCTGCTCCACCTGTCGCCCTCCCTCCCGCAGCCCTTGTCACTCCTCTTCATGCTCTGCCCTGGCTTCCCCCGCTCCAGATGGCTTGATTGGATCACAGCCTCCTGGCTTCATGGCTCGTCTTAGCAGCGAGGAGTACTACCCTCCCTGGGTGGACTGTCGGCCCTGGGACCCCTTGGCTGCTGTCATGTCTCTGGTTGTGAGGAAGCTGCTGGAAACGTGCGGCCTGGGCTGTCTTCAGCTCCTCCAAGTAATCACAGGACCTTTGTTAACATTATGTGGTTGGTATATTTTTTTTAATTAAAAAAAATTTTTTTATTCTCTTGATACAGGGTCTCGCTATGCAGTTTGGGCTTGTAATGATCCTCCTGTGTCAGCCTTCCCAGTGCTAGGATTACAGGTGTGTGCTACCATGCCCTTTTCTGCCCAGCAGGACATTGGAGTACTAGGAATCAAACTCGGGACCTGGCGCTTGCCAGGCAGGCGCTTAGACTGCCGAGCTGTCTCCCCAGCCCAAGTGTATTTATTTTCATAAGAAACTGCCAGTCTCAAAAAGACCATACCATTTCCTTTGACCACTAGTGAAGAGAAATATTTGCCACGCCCTCGCCACACTGTTCTGTGCTGTGTATTTGGGCCCTTCCAACAGAAGCATATGAGGACCTCGCTGATTTTTAATTTGCATTTTCCTGGTGACATGATGCAGATACTTTTTCATGGGGTTTGGTAAATGCGCATGTTTGATGAGTTGTCCATAAAGGCCTTTTGCGCATTTGTAATGGACTTACTTTGTTCTGAGTTCTGAAATTTTCTTTGTATTTTGGGGAACGTGCTCTGACAGGCACTGCTTTTAGTGGGTAGCTTCCTTCTGACCTTCACCTTTATTCTCTGGACTGCCCAGCTTACCTGTGCTGATTGTGTATTTGGTGTTATAGTGGAAGAAGCCATTACCAGATTCACGGCCATGCCGGTTTTGTTGTGCCCTAGGAGTTTTACACTCTGCCTGTTACGTTTAGGTCCGTGAGCCATCGTGACTTTTTCACAGCATGTAAAGTCTGTGAGGTGCGTGTTTCCCATGCTGATTCCTGTTCCTCCAGCACTGTTTGCTGAAGGGCCATCTGGGCTCCATCTTAATGTCTGTTGTTAGAGACCAGCTGACAATCTAGACTATTGTGGCTTTATAGTGGGCAACAGGTGGTGGTGCCAGGCCACAGGAATGTTGGTTTTCTTCTTAAGAGCTAGTCTGGGTGATCTCCCTTTTCATATAAACTGCAGCCTCAGTTCATCAAAGTCCACAAGGTTTTCCTGGGATTTTGATAAGGGTGGTTTTCAGTCTACAGGTCAAGCTGGGCAGAACACGTTTGCCACTGTTCAGTCTCCATTTATTTTTAATTTTAGTACTGGGTCTACAGGGTCTCGCTACACAGATTGGACTCATAATGATCCTCCCGTTTTTAGCCTTCCAAGCACTGGGATTACAGGAGTGCGCCATCACGCCCAGTCTCAGCACGCTCTGGGAGTGAGAACGGCACAGCAGGTAGTGCCAGGGATCGAACCTAAGCAGGCACTTTACTTCACTAAGCTATATCCCCAGCCCAAGACCAGTTTTTACTTTCATTGAATTTATTCTGTCTTACTGGTCTCTGCTGTTTCTTTTGTGTGGGATTTAATTTCCTTCCCCTAGTTCTCTAGGCTGGAGGCTTGGGCCTTTCTCATACAAATGCATCCAATGCTTAAACCTTCTCTGTGAGTTGCATCCCACTAGTTTTGATTAATCTACTTCATTTTTTAAAAAATACTCTCAAGAGCTGGGGAGATAGTTTGGAGGTCTGAGTGCCTGCCTGGCAAGCACAAAGTTGGATGCCCACTAGTCCATGCTATGCCTCAGAGAACCCTGCCAGGCCTGGTGGTGCATGCCTGGAATCCCAGCACTGGGGAGGCTGAGACAGGAGGATCACTGTGAGTCCGAACTGCATAGCAAGACCCTGCACCCAATAAATAAAGACTTTTAAATTTTGGGTAATTTCTTCAGGTTTTTAAGAAATGTGTAATGTGTTTTTAAGATGCTTTTTTTTTTTTTACTGATTTGTGGCTTAATTCCATTTGGAGAGCAGATACTGTGATTTTTATCCTGAGTTTATGTCTGCTGAGGTCTCTTGTAGGTCCTAGAATACCACATGTCCAGGAGGGATGTGATCCACCCTTGAACACGCACCCTGTGGCGGGAAGAAATCACATGGCCCGTGAGATCCAGGGATGGATCTTCAGGTCCACAGGCCAGCTCTGCTCACTGTCCTTAAGGAGTAGAGGAGTGCAGTCTCCAGCTGGAATACTGGGTTCTTATTTCTCCCTGCAGTTGGTACTTTTCATGTGTACCGATACTCCCGGGTATGTACATATCAGGGTGGTTGTGCTTCTCAGCAGTGGACCTCCTGTCACCCCTGCTGGAAACCCATCCCTGTGCAGCCTGCTGTGCCAGAAGTTAACACCGCTACCTCTCCTTGCTTTTGGTGGTGGTGAGCATGCTTGTCTCCCTCCACTGAAAGTCGGTTTCTTTTGTAAACCTGTTACTTACTGGGTCTTTTCAGCCCACTCTTGACCGTAATTGGTGTTTAGTTTTAGCTCACTGACATTAAAAGTTGTTATTGATAAACATGCACATTAATCTTGTTTACTTATGTCCTTGTTCTCTTTTTGTTTTCCATTATTTCTCTGCTTTTGTGAATGTAATTGGGCTATTCAACAGGGTCTTGCTGTGTAGCCCAGGCTGACTTTGAATTGTCCATGTAACCCAATCTAGCCTCAGACTACTGTGATTTTCCTGCTCCCTCTCCCCAGTGCTAGGATTCCAGGCATGCAGTGTCGGGCCTGGCTTTATTTTTTTAATTTTATGTATTTGGTACAGTCTCACTACACAGCTTGGTCTCATAGTGATCCGTTTCAGCTTCCCCAGTGCTGGGATTACAGGCATGCACCTGGTCCTGGTGGCCAGCTCTGCACTCCCAGGGCAGTGCCAGCACAGCATGTGGTACCAGGGATCAAACCCTGATCCTTGTGCTTGCCCAGGCAGGTGCTTAGACCACTGAGCTATCTCTGCTCTTTTTTTTTTTTTTGTATTTTAGGGAAGGGTCTACAGGGTGTTCAGTGTCTCACTACTAGATCAGACTCATAGTGATCCGCCTGTTTACAACTTCCCAGGAACTGGGATTACAGGCTTGTGCCACCACGCCCAGTCTCAATTGCCATCTCAGTGTGCCCCAGAGGTGGGACTGGCACAGCAGGCCCAGGGATTGAACCCCCGGCCCCTGTGCCAGCTTGCAGGGGCTTTAATCCGCTGAGCTATTTGGCTGGCCCTTCCTTGTCATTTTACGAGATTCAAACTGTTTAAATGGTTGTCCTAAGGTTGCAATCTTACAGCTAATTAAAGCCCATTCTCAAAACAGTATGTATTCACCAGAAACATGAATACTCTGTCGCTGGGTCCTGTGTCATTGTTGCATTCCCTTCACTCATACGTACACACGTAAGCATGGCATCGTAGCCTCCAGATTAACCTCGCATATACACACCGATGGAATTTGCTGGGAAAATGCTACGTTTGGAGTTGTTCTTTGCAGTACCAGGGACCTTGCGTTTGCCAGGCAGGCACTTATGCCACTGAACTATCTCCCCAGCACAAGCTATCTCCCCAGCCCTCTAGAATTTTAAGTATTGGTAAAATTTAGTAATGACAGGATTCGGTATACTGTCTTTATTCAAACAGTTTGGGTAATTTGTAGGAAATGTTTTTCACTTTTAAATTGTATTTGTGAAAATACCTAATAAACAACTGCATTTGTAAAACTTTTTTTTTTTGCATTCTAGTTAATGTTCTTTGTATCTTGCTTGATCTTACTGGATTTTCAGTACTTTCTTTTGGTAAACTGAAGTTTTAAAAGAATCTCTACATATTACATTTCCTTTTTTACCTGTGCACCAGAAGCAGATTTGCTTGAAAAGGATTTCAAAACTAGGTCTATTCCTTGTGACAGTAGCCATCCCAAGGGTGCTCGTTACCCACTCTAGAGCTTACCAAGGCACTCTGGACATTTAAAAATATTGAGAAACTAAACAGTGAAAAGCTGTGCTTTCAACAAAATTAAATGCTCTGATTACTTTATTTAAAAGGTCACTAAAATGTAAAGTGTGTTGTGTTACTGAACACTAAACCCTGACATAGCAATCTCAGGTGACAGGCAGAACGTAATGGAAGCATGTCCCCTCCTCTGTCCAGGACTGACTGATGGCTGGCCTCCACATTGACCCAAGAAGCCAAGTCTGTCCTCAGGAGCATCCTTGGAAGGTCCATTAACTGAAGAGTGTGTTCCCGAGGAGGCCCGTTTCCTTCCTCATTGCCCAGTGGGCTCGGGTTTGAGTTTGCTGGTTCTGGTGAGCTTCTGGCTGCTTGAGAAGTACAATGGGCAATTTGTACTTCTCAAGGGGTCTTTGATTATAGTATGGAAGGGCACTGGTCTAGTAGACATGTCATATTACGTGCTTTTAAAGAAAATATTAAAATAGTAAAAATTAAAAGGACAGCTAAATTTGTGGTGCAGTACTTGTAAATGCACCTTCTACACACCAGCAATGGGTGTCTGTAAAATTTCCATGTCAAAACTCAGGATAGCTCAGCAGATTAAAGCACCTGCAAACAGGCACAGGGGCCAGGGGTTCAATCCCCTGCTGTGCCAGCCCCGCCCCCGGGGTGCGCTGAGACAGCAACTGAGACTGGGCATGGTGGTGTGCGCCTGTAACGCCAGCGCTTGGGAGGCTGAAAACAGGAGAATCGCTATGAGTCCAATCTACAGTGAGACCCTGAACACCCTGTAGGCCCTTCCCTAAAATACAAAAATACAAAAAAAAAAAAAAACAAACCCCATAAAACTCAGGATAAGGGCTGGCCAGTGGACTAAAGTGTGCAGCAACCAGGGTTTGATCCCTGGAGTGCTGTGCTGACCCTTCCCCTGGGGCACACCGGAGACTGACTAGATGTTGTGGTGTGAGCCTGAATCCCCGTGCTTGGGAGGCTGAGAACAGGAGAATCACCGGTCCGATCTATGTAATGAGACCCTGTAGATCCTGTACTAAATACATAAAAACCCCAAAAAACCTCAGGATGAACTGACAAACCATGAATGTTTTTTGTATTAATGAAATTCATTTTTCATTAATTAATTTTTTTTGCGGAACCGGGGATTGAACTCAGGCCCTTGCGCTTATCAGGGAGGCACTTATTCCACTGAGCCATCTCCCTGGCCCTCATTAATGTGATTTTAATTGGTATATTAATTTTTAAATTTGAGGAGCAATTCCAATTCAGACAACTAATTTGGTGTATTCAGTCTTTTTCTTAAGTTTATTAATGAAAAAAGCAGTAAGAATGACTAGCTCTACTTACCACCAGTGGGACACGCTGGCCAAAGGGACAGCCACCCCTGTACCACCAATAGTGCAAGCCACTGAGAATGTGCTAAGCCGTGCAGGATGGGGGTGGGGGTTTACTACATACCTTTCGCCTGTATAGCTAAGTATCTCAGTGTAAAGGTGGAAAAAATCTACGCACATTGTTGCAGGCAGCCAAATTAGACAGAAATATTATAGGCAGTTAGACAGAGCTAGGCCCTGGAAGATCGCATAGAAGGTACAACTGTAGAAGGGTGCTCCTGCTGTGAGCCAGACCTAAAGACCAAAGACCAAACAAATGCTAACCTCCTTAAAGACTAGCATCTTCTCCCGGAGAAAGCCAGGAAGTCACTATCTGATGGCTACCAGGTAAGAGTCCTGTTTCACATTCATGCCCCCTAGCTACAAGACTCCCTGCCCCATTTGCTCCTGGACTTAATTTTACCTGAGCAATGGTAATCTCATTGGTTGACAATAGTTTTGTCCCACCCCACAGCCACCTAAGTGAGTTCCCATTTTCTCCACCTCAGCCCCGCATGGTTCTACACTAGAAAAGTCCCTGGAAGACACAGCTACCTGGGGACAACCTACTCAGGGCCCCCCTCCTGTCCATCTCGGACAGGAGCTTTCTTTCCCTCAATAAATATCTTCTGCTCATAACCTCCGTTCCTAAAATTCCTTCTTTGGTTTCAGAGAACACGAACTCGTGCAGCTCAGGTCGGGAGATCATTTTTCCCCTATATCATTTGGAGCTGCCCTGTATAACTTACAGGTCACCCACCCGAGACCAGTTTTCCTCCTCATATCAACAGGAAAAGGCAAAGACTTGGCCACTAGCTAGTCTCTACCACAGATAAGGCATATTCACATCATCTGTGTATTTCAAGTACAGATGGTTTTTTTTCCAATACCCAG